>JAEIIH010011444.1:0-12508 GCA_018904745.1 Drosophila orosa
GAAACCTCTTCCTATTTTTAAAGAATTTATTGTATAGACTATGAGCTAGGAAGTATTTGTATTTCAAATATAACAAAATATATTTTATTGTAAAATTTTTAAAACCTGAAACCTCTACTTCTCGCTTGTTCTCTTCTTGAAAATTGTATTTTTTTTTCGAACACACTTCGTTTAATTGGCAGTGGAAGGTACTTCAAAAATATTGTCCGACGGCCTGGGGCAGTGCCAATGCACACGCATTCAGATAGAGTCTCTCGTTCGCTTTCGGTGCTCCGTATTTGTCAATTAACGCTTATTGTATTCGATCCTTGTAGCCATTTTCTTCTTTTTTGGCTTGCTGCATATTTTTCCCAATCTTTTTTGGTCGACAAGGTTGCCAAACTGCATGTCTATGCGGGATGTTGGTGTCGTCATCACCAGTGTTCGTTTTTCTATATTTATTTTTTATTTGCCTGTCGGTTGCCGCACATGTGTTTTGTAGTTGGTGTTGGTTTCTGCGGCTGTCACACAGCGGAAAAATAGTGGGTGGATATAGGTTCTGGCTCTGAGTACATTGGCATCGGCAGCGTTGCATTTCAAATTTCAATTTACCGACAACTGTTTCGATTGTTTACATTGATTTATTTACGTTGTTGTTTATGCGGTTTTCGCATAGCTCTGCTGCTCTGCTCTGCTGCCTCCGCCCCTTGGACTTCCCCTCTAATCCACTAATACTCGTGCTATGCCGCTTTGGTTTCCCTGCGTTTCCCCATTTTTTTTTTTTGCTATGTGGAAACTGCATTGAAATGGATTTATTTGTACTTGCAAAATATTTTCGGCAAAATCCTGACGCACGCAAAAATTCGCTCACTAACGTATATATCTATTTTTTGCGCTGGGATTTTCGGAGAGATTGGTTTTTTACATAGAATATATCCTTCTCATAGATACAATAGCTACTGTTTATATTAGGGCGAAACTGAAGGGTCAAAAGGAGCGGGCAGGGCATGAAATCAGCTCAAATGGCACAAAAGCCGCTGGAAATCATATCAACTGTATGCGGTCTTAGTTTTCATTCGCTAGTGCGCCTTTATTTGGCTGCTGAATAAGCCAGATTTAATCTGAAAGCTATGTATGTATGGAATTTTATGCCGTATTGAGCTACTGACATGTGAACAGGAATTTATATATTTTTTGACATGAAAACTAGGAAGGAATTATGTAAAAATGTACCGACATGTCGATAAAACATTTAAATAATCTCCGCCAAATAGAAATCTTTCTCTCTTTCACGGAACTCGTTTTTTTTTTAATGTTTCTTGGAAAATTGTTGATGGAATTCTCCCATTATCCAGGTGCCAGGTGAAGTGGCAAATGCTGTAACATGTCCATTCTAATTATAAACTTCACTGCAGCAAAATGCTTTTATTCTCTTACAAACACTTTAGCAAAATCAAGGCAAAGCGAAGAAAGGTGTTTATGTTAACAAACCGCAGCCGCAAAAAAGAATTCTAAAAATAATAATTGAATATAAGGAATGTGCAGAAAATTAGGCGACTTATAATGATTGAATTTTCAATGTGGGAAATGAATTTAATGTTGAAATAGTAATAATATAAACATTTGAGAAATGCAGTACATTATAGGATGTGTTTTCTTCCTTTTATAGAATCTCAAAAGAAATTTTCAACATTAAAACACTTTCCTCTGGTTGTACTAGCAAAGAAATATCCAATTTCGCCACTTTACCCTCCATATTTGTTTCAAAATGTTTCTTTTAAACTGCAATTATAATACATTTTGCTAGCTGATTCCATCTGGGATCTAATTAAGATGATAAAGCTCAAGCCGCTGCCCCGAAATCAGGTGCTATGCTAATTTTTGGCCGCCACACTGTGGCACACACTCGCGACTGTGGCTCGACTTGACCTCATCTAATTGAAAAGCCATTAAAAAGCTTTCAGCTGCTCATTATACATTTAAATATTCGCTGTTTTTATTTTGGCGCACAAAACTCCGTTCGTCAGTCCCGCCCCCATCATCATCATCATCGTCATGCATATTCCAAGTTATTTTAATGCTGCTCCGCTCATGTTTTTAAAGTTCATGTTGGGGTAGCGCAGGAATACCGCAGAAAATATAAACAACAACAAAATCACATACGAAAACTTTCGCAAAAAAACACATGTTCGGCATGCAATTTATGCTCAGGTAGTTGCATTTTATTTTTCCATATTCATCAGGGGGTTTAGCGGACCAGAAGGCGGAGGGAATGATTATAATGCATGGACTTCATACATAAATTCATAGGAATGCAATATCGCAGGCTAAGAGTCAAGCAGCTGGCTTATTATGTTTGCTTTTTGCAACTTAATTCATAGAGGAGGAATTTCAAAAGTCTGATATTTAAAAGGTATTTAATTTGAATTAGTTTTAAAGTGAAGGAAAATGGAATAATTCTTAACTCTTTATATATAAAATAAAACTTAACACCGCTCATTAAAGTCCACTCCGTCGACAATCTCGGCCTTGTTTGGCTACTCGCTAACCGCTAATGCTATAAACGCCCGAAACAGACTGCACAATTATGACGGACAGCTTTCCGGCGGGGTATACGTGAACGAGGTAGCGACAGAGAGGGAGGTGCTCAGTGCGAAAAGGCTTTAAGCCACTTAACCAGATGAAGGCCATCAAGTATGCAACGCGAATCGGAAAGGAATAGGGCCAAGAAGACAACTATGCGCTAAAGGAAGAAGTGGTCGTGGGGCAAATAAAATATTAATAATTTTCCTACGGGGGCCAGAAGGCGGAAAACTAGACCAGAAATATCTCGACAGGTGTCGTGCTTGGCTTACACAATAATAAACAAAGCTTTGGGCGGGTTGAAAAATTCGAGGAAAGGCAAAAAGGTGGCTTTATCCACCGGCTGCGTGCTTGGGAATTCGACGGGCCACTGTTTATCCGGCTTGGAAATCTTTGGGGAAATTAGTTTAAAAGGTCAACGAAGATGTGGCCTCTCCCCCGTCCCCCAGAAAATTAACTGCGTAACTAACTTGTAAACAGATTATTTATTACGCCAATCGAGGACTCGGGGAAAGAGTTAGTGTTGCCAATTTCGTGCAGAGTTTTATTGCCCTCGCCACACAGCAGCAAATAAAATTATAAATTGCACTAAAAATTAACAACTTCACCAACAATTCCACTTAAAATGTTTATTGCGCTCATTAATTTTTCGGTTGTTTTTGGAGAGCTTTGAGTTTTGTTGTTTTCGCTTGTTTTGCCCGACACAATAAAAGCTGAAATGGCTGAAATGGCAGCTCAGGAATTGCATTAAAGTTTCAAGGGCTTTAATTTGTGCACTACGACGACGGCACGACTTCGTTCTTCTCAGTCTCCTTCTGTCTGGCTTGGCTTAATGAAAATTCCGAGCAGGCAAAATATAATTTATGCCTTCTATATGGTTTATTGAGTGCGATTTATACGACAGCAGGCGACATCGGACGGAGTCAGCCAATTCATTGCCAATACAAAGAGAGATATATGTGCGCAATAATAACAGTAAACAAGGACATCATCAACGCAAAGTTATTGTGCTGAAAATCCACACAGGCATATATGCGCATAATATAAAATAAATTTAATATTAATATTAACAATGCTGGTGCCGGACAAGCCATAAATAAAGGCGACTTAAAGTTTTAATGAAGCGCATAAATAAAATGCGTAAATAAAGTTCATTTTATTTGGCAATCGCCTAAAGGGAAACCAAACGAAATCAACATATTTGCAAAAAGATAATCGATGAAGCGAATTAAAGGTATATACATGTGTGGCAAAACATACATTGCCAGTGACCTTGATATCTTATTGATATTATATTCTATAAATTCTTATCTACCTTTTAAAAAGGTATAATTAAATCTTTACCTGAATTTAATAGCTAAACAACTAAATCAGTGTACATTTTAAAATTAAACCGCTTTATAAAAATACACAACTCTTTGGCACTTCTGTTATTCCAACTGATATGTCGTCTCTCCAGCAATAAAACTTTGTTGAAGCGTGTTGCAAAGCCTCTCGAATATGAACACATGTTTCTTAGAGTGGCACTTCATGAGTGAGTCCTGAAGCAAAAGGCTTAAAGCTGTAAAAAAAAAGGCAGGTCCTGTCAGAGACCGAGCAGGACAAGCTGAACAGAGAGAGAGGCCTAGAACACCATGCGCCATTAGGCCGGGAAATGGAACGGGAAAAGCTGGGAAACGAGAAACTAGAAACCTGCACGAAGATGAAGATGCATGTTAGTCCCTGTGTATGTCCTTGTCCCTCCTCTCTCTCTGGCGGGTTTTGTATTGCATTTCCCATCCCTTTCAGTGTGTAAATTGGTGCTAAAGTGCAATACAGACAAGTCGAGCCAAAGGAAAACCTTGTTCGGAGTCGAGTGACACAAGCGGCAAAAACTTGCAGGCAGATATATACAGATAGGTAGATATCGGAATCAGTGGATAGAATCGAATCAATTTTCTTCAACCAATATTAGAGGATAATGAACACCTTTACGAGACAAAGATATCAGATGAACTATCCTTCTAGATGTATTATTACTTTTCCATAACTGTCCAACAGTATTCGTATTCCCTGACTTTATTTTGCTAATTGAAAACTTTAAATTTAGATTTCATATGCAATTTTGTCACAAATTGTTTAATTAGTTTTTTGGTTTCAAAACTTTTTGCTCAATTTTATTTTTGTTTTTTTGGGAAGCGAAAGCTTTTAAAATATCATTGAAAGCAAAGCGCCTTTAACTGCGAAACTTTTCCATTAGAATGCTTAATACAACAACACCAAATAAATACCCGAACAAAAAATAAAAACCCAAAAAAGTTGGCCACGCCCACTGCCAAAAAGAAGGCGCTCGGCGAACTTTGGCGACCGCCGTCAAATGCACTTCAAACTCATTTCATTTGGAAAATAAAACCTGAACCCAAAAGCGACGCATAAAAGATACTGGAAAAGCGGCAAAGGCAGAAACAACAACGGCGGCGAAAGGAAAACTTAGTTTTTCCAACTGTTTTTGTTGTTGTTGTTGTTGTCGGACTTGTTGTATTTGTTGCCGTCAAGTGCGCGTGACTTTTTCGGGAGCTTCAACAAATTTCGGTTGAATAATTTAATTGTTGCCAAAAAGAGAGCGCGGGAAAAACGAAAACGAGGCGTGGGTATGGAAGTGGAAAAGGCGGGAAAACCTTGAATGATGGCAGCGCCAGTGCTGCGAGAGTTTCCACTTAGATTTTCCGAGAAATTTAGCTACTTAGCTGGGGTCACAATTAACAAGAAAATCTTGTGTATTTATATAATTTCTAATTTTAATTACACAAGAACTACCTTTCAGAATAATTGAAATGTAAGCCACTTTATTAAATAAATATTTTATGTGTTCATTTCAAAATCTCAGAATAATTCTTTGTAATATTTTAGTGTTTTCTTTTTAATTTTTGCCAAAGAAAATATCGTTTTCCTTTTATTAAAGCCAGCTTATTTTAATAACATCAATATCAAAAGAGTCCAAAGCAGCGCAGCAATGCAAGAAAAAAAAACCAACTTTTCCTTGAGTCCTGCCCCACCGACCCTCCACTCCTTCGTTCGCTTTGGAAATAAGCGCAAATAAAATATGCAAAAAGGCGTAGCGAACTTTATGATATTTGACTTTGTGGAACGCTAAGAAAAAAAAATCTCGCTAAAAAAAAAAGGGAATGAAACCAAAAATGCTTACCGAAAAAAAGCGAAGAAAACTTTTATTTTAAGTTCAAGTTAACTTTCTGGTTAGAATACTGCGGGGTAGAGTCGAAAAAAAGGGATCCTGGCTAAAAGAAAATGAGTTTGGGGAAGCAGTTAAAGGCGGAATGTTTGGGGTAAGTGATACCGTGTTTATTATAAATATTATTGGCTTACTTTAATAACACAATATTTTATAAGACAACGAGCAGAAAGTGCATTCCTGATGCACTTTTAAATATAAATTAATGTCGACTAGATTTATAAGAATCACTGGCATACCCTGGACGAACCCTTAAAAAAATGATTGTACGTTTACCTAGCGACTCCTCTCACCTGTTATTGTTTCATGCTTTCGTTTCCTTTCTTACTGCCTTTCCCAGGCTTTCCCAGGTTTCCCAGGATTTTCATTTTCGGGCCAGAGAGCAAAGCGAACGGAATAATTTATTTGCAAATCAAAGTTGGCAGCGCGTTGCGTATATTAGCAATGTGCACTCGTATGGGCAGGGGGCGAGGATGTTATTTTTTTGGTTAGCTGCCTAGTCGAAAATTTAATTTCCCAGCTTTCCCTCGCACTGTGTTTTATTTATGATCTTGATATGCTTATTCGTACCTTTCTGCAAGTTTTCACAATTCGACTTGGAGTCATATTTCATATTTCTTTTCTTTGGCTCGGCAAAAACTTGGCCGAATCGGGTGGGGTTTTGTTCGGCTGCCTGCTGGCTTTACCTTTTGCTACCTTTTAGCCAGGTCTCTTCCGTTCCCGTTGGGCCCCCCCGTTGAATTTTCCCTGGCCACCCCTCGGTGCCTTTAACATATGACTTCCGTAATGTTTGCGTGCACAATGAATAACTTACTTCTATGTTATCCTTTTGTGCTCCGGCTCCTGCTCCTGCTCCGGCTCCTAGTCCTGCCTCTGCTCCTGCAGCGGTGCGTGCGAGTGTGTGGGTTGGTCCTTGGGCTGAAGCATACTATATATATGTTAGATGTACTATATCCCAGCCCCAGCTGCGCTTTAAGTCATAATTTTGCATGCAGGCAGCGACAGCTGCTTAAAAATGTAAGCTCGGTTGCTCCTAGATTAAGTTTGCTTCTCTTCCTGTTCCACTTGCTCCTTCAGATGCTCCATCGGTGCTCCAGTTCTCTTTTCAGAACTGAATAAGTTTCAGCCAGCCATTGAGGTCTTTTGGGGGGAAATTGTTTTGAATCTTAGTCCTAAATAAACCCCAGCTCTAGGTCCCTTTCATCCCTAAATATTTACTTATTTTAGATATTTATAAAATATATAATTTATATTAAATGAAAGCCAAAACCATTGTTAATTAATTTACATTTGTATACAATTATTCCCTTTGTATGCTGCGCAAAAATTGCAATTTTGTGGATTATTGAACAACAAGATTTGTGCAAGAATTATTCCGATTCTCGAACATCAAAAACACACATCAAACACTCGCTCGTTAGCCATTGTTTTCCATTGTTTTCGGCCCCAAATTTTCTGTTGTAATCAGCGAGTTTGACAAAATTACATTTATCAAAGAAGCAGCAACAGCAGCAACAATAATGGCGATAAACAAATTACCTTTCTTTTTGCAACTAATCAAAAGTAATCACTTTGCAATTTTCTTTGGGATCTTTCTCTGACAAAAAGACAAACAAAAAGTGAGTCGAAAAGAAAATTCCCGACTCAACAGAGTTAGAAAGGGGGTGAAGAGGGAGGGCCTACCATCAACAGCTGCCATTTCCCATCAAAAACAACAACAACAAAGGCAACAGCAAAGACAGAGACATTTTCCCGCCTATCAAGGAGCCTAACATACGCGACAAAGTTCGCCAAACAAAATCATGATAAATGAACCCAACCAACAAACAAACAAAGCGAGAAACAGAGGAGAAACTTTTGCCTTGTCTCTTCTGTGTGTTTTTAATTTGACAAAAGAGCGAAGGAAATTAGCGGGAAAAGGGCAAGAAAAACAAAACTCGCGCTGATTGAAAGGGGTGAACGTTTAGGCAGAGTGGAAAAGTAGGAGAAATGGAAGTATTCGACATATGAAATACGCTATGGATTTTGTAGTTAATATTAAGAAACTAACAAAATTCTAAGCTAAAAATAAGGCATAATTATCAAGGGGAAACCCTTTTCTAAAATATATAATATAAACACATATATTTGTATCTTTGAAAAATAAATACCCTAAAAATTGTAGTTGTATTTCTTTGGAAAAAATAAATTATTTTGAAGGCTTATATTAATGCACAATAATTCCAAGCTAATATATAAAACTGTAAATGAGATTATATTGCACAAGAAAAGAAGATATAAGCCTGTAAATAAAATTACACAGACTTCCTTAGCACAAGAATAGAAGAACTTCCGAAAGAGTCAGTCAGCAAAGACGAAAAACTTTAGCTATGCAAAATTTATTCCTGAAAAGAAATATCCTGCGGGCTAGCAAAAATTGTTTGTTTGAATTCCCGCCCATTCCCGAAATTGTTGCGTTTGTTAAATCGACGTAAATAATTCAGCGAGTTATTACAAAAGCTAATTACAACGCCACTTACCACTCCATTCATTCCAAAAACCCCTCCACTAAGTAATTATGTTTCCGCCGAAACACTTTGGGCTCTGGCCAGGGAAAATATCTCATGTTTGGTGGTCAAAACGATGCATTTTCCACCCAATTCGTAGTTCGCATAAATTTCCACACATTTTCCGACCGTAATGTTGCGCATATAGGGCAGTTATAGTTTTTGGGTTTGGGCAACGGGGAAGCGCTCTCATGTCGCAGACAATGAACGAACATCGATTAGAGACCCACTAAAATGTTTCGCAAATTAACGACCTCCGAGCGGGGTCGTGGCTGAATAATAGTTGCTGCTCCCATGGTTGCCATTTTCCCCATAAAATTAACTTATTCATATTAATTTATGCAATACACACTTTATAGAAGGTTCAAATTTGATTTGGCGCTGATGATGCTGAAAGAATTGGTGGGCGATAGTTGATGTAATTTGTATAAAAACGAATAATAATTTAGGAATTGTGTTTGGAAGTTAAGTAAATATATTTATATACAAAAATTAAATATTCTATTGTAATAATTAGGTATTCAATTCCGAATTATTTTCCATTATTCCCGATTAAACATTGTGTTATATTCTAAGATAGAGAAATTCGCAGTTTATTTTTGGTATATCTACCTGCTTTCAGTTTTCTATATTTTTCCATTAACCGTCGCCCATCCGAGCAATCATAATTCAATAATTCCCTGGCCATCATTAGGGCAACTTCAGCGAATGTCCATCAATTAGACATGAGCGGAAAGCTGCTTCTTCGTCTCGGAGGCAGACCTTTTGACCCCGGGACAGGTCGAGTCAAATCAAACTGTGTCAGGTGGGCGGCGGGTATCGAGTGACTCTAGCTGGGCCATTAATGATTGAAATGTATTCAATTGTCTGATTGACTGAGTGGGGGAGTGAGTGGAGTGGATGGTCAGGGATTCGCCAGTACAATGCATGATTAATGACCTGCAGACATTTTGGCTTTTTTTAGGCGCCGGCATTTCGGGGGCGTTGAAATTAAAAAATTATTTCGAATAAATGGGGGCGGGAGACTTGTAAAACGTACGGGCATCATTCATCGTTATCGTTATCGAATTATGCGGCAATTACTTGCGGGAATCATCAGCCATCCTCGTACCCCTCCTGCGACTGTCTGCTTAGCATTTGTCAATCATTAATCACACAATTTATGTTAATTGAATTGACGACGATTTATGGCAATTTTTCAATCAGATTTCCTTCTTTTTTTTTGTAGCGTTCTGTGCTCTGTCCTTCCCTTCGACTGTCAGTTTCATATTGATTTTGCATAAAAAATCAAATTCCTATCCGACCCCCCACGACGTCGACTATGACTATGACAATGACGATGGCGATGATGATGAGGATGGGGATGAGGATGTGACAATAAAATGTCCGCAGTGCCCATCGTGGCCATGGCCATAAAATGTATCCATGGATGCATGAGCATAAGCGCTTTAACTGCACTTTTTCACTGGTTTTATGGACAGTGCGTTGCATAAGCGTAATGCAGTCGGAGATGCGAAATGGGGGGATTTAAAGAATATTAACTAAAGCCCCAAATGTGGGATTTGAGTGCGTGCAACGGGTCACATAAGCCTCTAATAGAACTTTGCGAAATGTAATTCGTAATAAATTAAATATTTAAATTGTTTGGAATTATTATTTCAAAGGATTATCTACATAGTCTGTTTTAATTTTTCTACAGCTTATATAATGGATATCTTTTTGTACATTAAGTTATCATTAAGTTGGCCGGGTAATTGTCACACGCACTGTATACTATAGCCGAAATCAGCTCAATCATTTGACCCAGTTAACCACGCACACCAGGCAGCACACACATCCATCTGGATAGTGTGTGTATTTCCGATGGATGGTCTAAATTTAAGTTTACCCAATCGTAGCGAAAGCTTGACACAAGGGAACCTCCTCTATTGGTCCGTGGCGCCCATATTTGTTTAGCTTGATTACAGCCCAAATGTGATTTAAGGCACGTTAAGCACTCACACACACAGGAACACTGGATATACAGGATACAGGATACAGGATATCGGAGACCTGGAGAGAGGGCTTCTCCTGTCTACAATCAAAGCTTGGACAACAACCATTTAGAGTCGCCTAGACGATTGAAGGACTGTAGGTAAACTCCTGGTCGTGGTCCTGTACAATAAATTCTTTATTAAATTCTTGTGTTTACTTTTTAAAAGCAGTTCAAGTTAAGGCTAATTTTGTTTTAAAGAAATTAAAGAATAAATCCTAATAATAATATAATATATAAAAATACAAATAAATTCTTTAAATATTTTTTAAGGTTTCATAATATTTCCCTCTATTTTTTTTAAGAAAGTCAATGCAGAAGTTAACTATTTGCTGTAGTTAATGTTTCCGAAATGTTCAAAATTTCCAACCAATCAGAAAAATGGGCAGCTAGCATGGAAGATAGAGGTGAGTTCAGAGCAATCTCGGCTGATGCTGATGTGGCAGTCCAGTGCAGTTGCAGTACTTCCGGAATTCCAGCGAACGGATGCCCACTCAGGCTGGATTCAGTCCCAGTTGTAGTTGTAGTTGCTGGTGGTGGTGGTGGTGTTGCGGTGTTGGGTCTATGCCGCTGCCTGTGATGCCGCTGAAACCACAGGCAAAACAAACCCGAGCAACACACCCGGCTCCAGGATATTGCACTTGCACTTTAAAAAACATAATTTTGTTAAATCAGTTTGGCAAAAGTAAAAGTAATAAGATTGAGAAATGTGTTAAAAACATGTAAAATATCTCTAAATGTAGAAAAACCCATTACTTTTTATGTTTAACTTGTTACTGGCTAACTTGTGGCATATATTTTTTCAAGTGCTCTTCTTTCTGGCTGACTTCATCGGGGTTAAGGAGCGGCTGATGCTGATGCGGATGCCTCCTGCTGGTTAACTCTTTGTTTCGATTGCTTCACCTTGCTGAAATCGCCTGTACCTACAGTTTGTGGTTTCGTTTTGTAATTAAGTCAGAGTTGCTTCTTTTAATGCATAGTTTTAGCCGTGACAAATCGGTGCGGGTGAAAAAGTTTAAGTGCGGAGCTTCTAGAGCGGGGTTTCATAAAAAAAGATGGCCAAATCCTTTGATTTGTGTGCGTGCCGCTGCCAAATTGCTTAATCTCCCTTCGCACGCACACACACCTTTGCTCGCACGGCCACTTGACCCAATTTTTAATCACTTTCCCAGCACACATGCTCTCCTTCTGTCCGTCCGCCGCCCTGGCATAAATTTCTGTCTTAAAAGTTTCCACCTGGCCCAGGTAAAAGTTTGCGTTGCACGTTTTAAGCTGCCCCAGCAGAGTCGCAGAGTCCGAAACAAGCTTAAAAATCGGAATAAAGCCAAACCGACACAAGAGGCAGTTAGCTCTCAGCTTGAAATTTGAGATGGAACATCAAGGGATAAATGGTTTCAAATTATTGGTTTATGCCAAGGCGGCAATACGTCAAATGTATTGATAATTAAAAGGAAAACAATTCCCAAGATAGTTATTATAGTCTCCCCTTTCCGAATACATGTAGGATTTATTTATATTCCCGTTCTGTCACTGCCATCTCTAGTTCCATTTGCATCTGTGCAGTTTTTGAGGTAATTTCTGTGTTACAAAATATTCTAAAAACACATTTGCTCGGCACGAAACAAGAAGGCCAGGCCAATTGTGTGTGAGCTCTGTTCTCTGCCTTTTTTTGTGTGTTTATTGTTGTTGTGTGGGCGCAAAAGTTTCGAACAATAATAAGCAAATGCCCAAAAGTGGGCTCCATTGTGTTTGTCTCCTGTTCCACTGCCTGCTACAATTGCCAGCACTAAAAGACCCCTCGAATTCTCGTATATATCCCCCCTGTTGTTGTTGTTTGTGCAAATACGATTAAATATGGCAAAAGTTGTGCGTACACACACGTCGGCCATTTTATTTAGATTGCAGGAGGACACCAACAGAGCCAGTAACAGGCACAGGAGCAACGACAAGGACAACGAAAACATTGAGGTCGTCGTCGTGGGGCCCTCAAAAATGATTTCTGTACTGGAAAAATAATAATTATTTTGGTTCATTTTTGTTTTTCTTTATAAGAAATCAATTTGTACATGAAATAAATTTTATTTATTACTCATCTGGGAGATCTTTAGCAATTTTTTTGGTTTCAACATTCTCGGATAA
>JAEIIH010011463.1:0-12892 GCA_018904745.1 Drosophila orosa
AAGGTATTTCAGAAATCTCAATGATAATCAAGTTTTTAGTGCAATATATATATTATATCGAACTTTTCCTCTCATTATACTGTCATAACCTGAAGTTTATTCTTAAAAACGTAATGTTATTCCAGATATCTCATTGTTTATCATATATTAGATCACACTTTTCCCTTCATTATACCTCCAAAACATGAGTTTAGTTTTACGAAATGAATGGTATTCCAGATATTTCAATATTTTTTATGTTTGGAGTGGCAATATGTACATTATATTGGACTTTTCCTTTCAATATAACTTTATAATATGAAGTTTAGTTTTAAGAAATAAATGGTATTCCAGATATCTGAATGTTTATTATATTTTGAGAGCAATATATACATAATATCATACTTTCCCATTCAATATACCTCCATAACCTGAAGTTTATCCTTAAAAAATGATTGGTTTTCCAGGGAAGCTGATGAGATTGATGTGGCTGCCGTCTATCACCAGCTGGTGGATGTATATCACTCGTCCGAGTCGGAGAACGAAGCGGATTCGGATGTAGTGCCATCGACCAGCACCGGGCCCACCACCTCGGCAGCGGCAGCAGCAGCCAGACAAAGAGTATCCTCCACCCGACGGTGAGTGTTATTAATCACGACATCTGTGAATGTTATACTAAGTAATTCCGTCGAAATTCCAGCTCCACTCGCACACATTCGGAGGGCGATTGGGGTGCCGACTGCCGGCAATTGCTGGATCTGATGTGGGCGCGTACGGATTCGATGCCGTTCCGCGAGCCCGTGGACACCATTGAGTTTCCCGACTACCTGGAGATCATTGCCACGCCCATGGATTTGCGCACTGTGAAGGAGGATTTGCTGGGCGGGAACTATGACGATCCGCTGGACTTTGCCAAGGATGTGAGACTTATATTCCAGAACTCGAAGAACTACAACACCAACAAGCGTTCGCGGGTGAGTGAGTGAGTGGTGGTTGGAGAAGCAGCTGTCGTACAGATCGTCATTTATTGCATTCCCAGACTGAGACTGAGATTGGCCTCCTTTCTCAGCCGCTGCGTCCTCCTTCTTTTTCGTTTCTAACCTCCCCCCAATCCTCCTTTTCCCCCACCCCGCCCGCACTCACTTGGACACATATGCAAGCTCATCAATCTGTTCTTTACGTTTCTTTTACCTTTCGCGTAAACATGCCTTCAATCTCGAACCATCCCAACTCATGATCAAAAACAATAACCCATCAAACATATTGATAAAATGACTAACCAAATGAATGACGATCTCCGTGACAATCATCTAATCTATAGGATAATCTAGCGGTAAGGTTTCTCTACTAACACAAGCTACTTATCAGGGCTTATGGAAACCCTGATTCTTGATTGTAAACGGCTCCCTCCATCTCCATTTCCCCTTCCTTTGCAGATCTATGCGATGACCCTGCGCCTGAGCGCGCTCTTTGAGTCGCACATCAAGACGGTGGTCACCAGCTGGAAGGCGGCCTGCAGGCGCGCGAATAAAACCAAATCGGGCAGCAGTGGCAGTCCCAACAAGCGGGCCAACAAGGAGCGATCCACGCGTCGTAACCAGAAGCCATCGGCTGCCGCCAGACGTTTGCCGCTGGCGCACTCCAGCGACGAAGACGAGGATGATGATGATGACGACGATGACGATGAGGATGCAGGCGGGGCGGCTGCATCAAGAGCCTCACGATCTCGCCGTCGCAACGGTGTTGCTGTCACTGCCAGCTCTTCGGGCTCCAATCGCGTAACCTCTTCATCCGCCGCCCAGCAGCAGCGACGCCACAAGAGCAGCAGCAGCGAGGAGGAGGAGGATGAGTCCAGTGCCCAGGCCACCTCAGATGCCAGCAGCGATGAGGATGAGGAGGAGGATGGCCACTCCAATGCCAGTTCCCCCGAGCAAATACGCACGCGCAGGGCCAGGCAGAGGCAGCGGGTCAACGACGACGAGTCCATTGCCAACGATTCCGAGGATAGCTACAATCCCAACGAGGGACGGCGTTCAGGAGCCAAACGCAAGTCTAGCAACCGGAACAGAGACAGCGGCCACTCCAGCAAACGTCGGCGGGTGAACAAGAGTCCAGCCAATGTGGCCTCCGCCTCCGCGGGGCCCTCTCGCCGCACGCGTCGCCTGCTGGGCAGTTCAGCCGAGGAGGCCGCCTCCCTGTCACAGCACGACGAGAGCACCCAGGACAGCCAGACGGGGGGACGTCGAAAGGGTAGATCTGCCACTGTCAGAGCCCAGCCAATTGGCAACGGTCCCAGCACCAGCACTGCAGCCAGTGCCGCCAGCCTGGAGAGTCCCTCGCGGAAAACTCGCACCAATGGCAGCCGAACGACCCCGGGCGGCCATCATGCGCCCGAAAATGATCACAGCTACCACCTGCCAGTGCGCAATGGGCGCATCATTGAATCGGACACGGAATCCCCCGGTCCGGTGAGCAGACCAACTCGCCAAAGCGCCAAGCGGGCGTTAATGGATTGGGGACGTGGCAGCGACATCGAAGAGGAGGATAGCGATGATGCTGAGGAGGTAAGTCACTGAAGACTCATTTTAAGATCATGTCTGACATTCTATTGCCTAGATCCTGCCCACGCCCACCAAGGATGATGTACCGTCGACCAGCAGAGCTGCCTTGGCTCAGGCCGCCGCCTCGGGACCTGTCCGTCAGCTGCGCACGAATCGCAACACTGTCGTCCGTCCAACCCAAAGCGACGACGACGACGATGATGATGACAGTGACAACGAGCCCTTGGCCAACAATCAGCAAAGTAAGAAGAACTTTTTGTATGGGAAAGGCATTTATTAATTGGAATTTTCCCGAACAGAAAATTCACAAACTCCCGCAAAATCAAGTTCAACGGCGGCAGCACCTCATCCGCTCAGCCTACGCCGCCGTCTGGCCTCGCCGTTCGAACGCAGCCCGCACATGACACGCTCGCATGCCACCTCCACGACCACCTCGACGGTCACAGGTTCTCAGGCACAGGCACAGCAGCAGCCACCGGCGGTGGCCACGCATGACCACAACTACCTGGGCAACATGAACTCGTCTCGGACACCGCGACGCATTCTGTCGCGCCATCAGCGCAATGCCGATGAGCTGGACACGAGTCCGGATCCCCTGGAGAGCTCCCGCCTGCACACAGCCATAAACAATCATCGGCGTCCCACCTCCACGACGACGAATAGTACGAGTAACAGCACCAGTCATGTGGTCACCAGACGTCTAAGGGGACGCGCCAGTCAGACCAACTCTCAGGACGAGGACGAGGAGCAGGAAGAGGATGAGGCTGCTGCCTCCGACGAGGGCACTGATGGCGGCTCAAGCACACAACTGAACGAAGACGAGGACGAGGAAGAGGAGGAGGAGGATGATGATGATGAAGATGACTCCGATTCGGAAGACAATCAGCCATTGACCAGCTACGTTTCGCCCAGCAACGGGCGCACCCGGCGACGTGAAGCCAAGACTTCCACCTCCTCGGCAACCACACAAGAGCGTCCTCTACGGCGCACACGTCGTCCGCCCTCCGATCAATCGTTTGTCAACGACAATGATGACGACGATGATTATGTGGTGCCACGCAGTCGGCGTAGCGCAAATCGTAGCGGCGCCCATCAACGCGGCGGTGGACGCAATCAGAAACGTCCACGCTACAACGAGGAATCCGAGGAGGAGGATGCGGCGGCGGCGGCAGCCAGTAGATCCTCTCATCGCAGTAAACGAATTCGCAATGGAGATGCTCATGCCAGCAGCCAGGAGAGATCGCGATCCGGCGACCATGGACACGGGGACGACGACGACGAGGAGGAGGAAGAGGGCGGCGGCAGCTCGGGGGACAGCGATGATCAGCGGGTGAGCGTGAGCAGCCGCGGCAGAGTGCGCAAGATTTCGGCCAAGGCGCGTGGCATGTTCAAGGAGTGACCGCAGACTGTTTTTTGTGTATAAATTAAATCTAAAATGGCGAAGCAACGTCGCTTTCTTATTATTGATTAATGTGTAAGAGTAAACGAGTAAACCACGTCGTCACCCGTCACCTGTCACCACGTCATAGTCCAGTCTCCAGTCTCCAGTCTTCAGTCCGAGATCCCCCATAAACCGTCTGCAGCATCCCACATCTCCACAATGCTTCTCTTGGGCTGATCATTGGCCCCCGCCCTACGTACTATGTGTAGGGCGAGGAGGTTCATCTGTATTTCTATAATATATAGGTACTATCATACATATATATTACAAAGGTAGCACTCGGAATCACACTTCATTTAAAATAGTTTTAGAATAAAGTATCATGAAAAAAACTGTAATTATGCGTGTAACTTCACTTAATCTCTATTTACGAGCTATTAGTGGGGGGAGGGAGGGATATTCGGGGACTATTTGACCGCCTTGGCATAGTTCTTCACCCATTCCTCGGCCTGCCGCTTCACCTTGGCCACCGTGGCCTCCGTGCCGTGCGTCTCCTCCAGTTGCAGATACTTTTTGTAGATAACCTGCATCTTGATGGGCTTCAGCTTCTGAAGTACAGCGCGTTCCAGGACGTTTCTGTAAGGGAAACAAGGAATATATCCCCTGATATGTGTTCAACTCCACTTTAAACTCACCTCGCCGAGTCTATGAGCTCCGCCTTGATCAGCATGTCCACATACACCGACCAGATGTCGATTCGCTTTGGATAGGAAGTGACCACATCGTCGAGCAAAGTCTGGGCCATGTCGTTGGCCTCGTGCCTGGCATACAGCTTGGCAAAGGACACAATACAGTTGATGTCTGCCAAGAATAATTAACAAAATTAACTTTAAATTACAAAAGGAACTTTGATAACCTTACGTTGTTGATTTGGCAGTACTCGCAGGGCCCTTTGGAGCAGCGCGTGCACCTGGTCGGCTTTGCCCAGCCAGAAGTAGGCCTCGGCCACCACGGGCCATATCTTAACCTCCGCCTTGAACTTGTTGAGAACGGTGGTCAGCAGGGCAGTGAGGCGCTCCCTCTTGTTGTTCTTTCTTAGAATATCAATGACACTTGTGTAGATCTCCAGGGGATCGTTGCAATTGAGGGCTTCCTTTAGCACTTCATCAAAGTTGCTGCTGTAGACGAGCTCAATGTTGAGCAGGGCACTCCACACGTTTCTCAGTTCCTGCGTTTCGCGGAAGGATATGGTGGAAATGGCGCGGCGGGCCAAGTCTCGGGCCTTTTCGATCTCCGTGTTGGACAGCAGGAAGGCGATGTACTTTAGCCAGGAAATGCTATTGTTTGGCTGGGCTATAACCAGTCGCTCGTACTGGTCAATGGTCTCCAGACGCGCCTTCGGATCGGCATTGCGTTCTTCAATCTCTCGGAGACGCTGCTCCTCCTTAACCTCTGCCTTTGCCTTTTCCTTGGCACTCAAACGCTTCTTCTTCGCCGGCTGCACATCTGCTGCATCTTCTTGGTCTTCATCCTCGTCGTCACTGGCAGCCGCCTGCTTTGGATCGCTTTCCCAAAAGCTGGAGACACCGGGCAAACGTGTTTTGGCCTCAACTCCATTGGTTTTTGGTGTCTCGGTCTTGGCACTCTTGGCTGGCTTTTTGTCCTCAAAGAAGAGCTGGCCATTCTGCTTTGGCTTCTCCTTGGCAGTGCCATTTGTCAGGGATTGAGTCTGCTTTTGGCCCTTGGCGGGTTTGTCATCCTCCTCCAACTTTCGCTTTGTGGCTTTGGCCTCCTTTTTGGCCTGCTTCTTTAGCAAAGCCTCCTCCTTTTTGGCCTTCTTCATTAGCAATGCTTCCTCCTTTTGGGCCTTCTTCTTGGCGGCGGTTTCATCAAGTTTTGCCTTCTTGGCCTTCACAGCCGCGTCCTCCGTGGCCGCCGATCGCTTGGCATTTTTCCAGAGGCGCCAAACATTTTCGGGCACAGCAATGGGCAGCTTGTCGTGTATGAAGGCAATATTGCAGAAATCCCCCTGTCGCAGATCCACGCTGCCCGAGTTCTCGATGTCGTTGGGATGCAGGCGAATTGGACAGATGACCAGCGGATTGGTGCCCTTCTTCAGCGAGCATATAGCCACAGAGTCCAGTTTCAGCAGCACCTTGGCCTTCATGCCGGCCCTGCCCACCAGATTCGTGGGCAGCTCCCCGCTACTCGAGATGTGCTCAATGTCCAGCTTCTTGTTGCTAATCAGCAGGATATTGCTGCCGTAGTCAATCCACAGAATCACCGCCTGATGCTTGCTGCCCAGCGGAGGAGCTGGCGCCGTGCCCGCCAGACTGGAGAGCATCAGAACGCCCAGACTATCTTCCGTTTTGTAGGTCCAGTCATTGATCTCCGGAACGATGCCCGTAAACTCTACGCTGATCTTATCGCCGATGGAGTACTTGGTAATGGGGGCGGCGCTTTCCTTCAGCGCTGTTTTAATACCCGCCACCTCATCGAGATACCCTTCAACCAGCTTGGCTGTGCCACTCAAATCCCCGTTCCACACATCGGTGAGCTTGGCGGAGACCGTTAGTGTCTTGGTTTCCACCTCCTTGCTCAGCACCTTCACCATTAGCAGCTGCTCGGGCTCCACTATGACGTTGGCGTTGTGCACAGCATCCATGCGCAGCATCTTGACGTGCACCTTCACCAGCTTGTTGTAGTTGCGAACGCTCACCATGAGGTCCACCACCTGATCGGTGGCTTGCTTAACGTAGGAGCGTATGATGTCGCCCACTTGAACGGTTGCCCAGTCCTTGGTCAGTTGGCCGCTAAAGTAGGCAACGTCGCGCAGACTGAAGATGTTCTGCTCGATGCAGGCGACCTCGGTGAGGGTGCCAGCGGGATGGACTCGCATCTGGGCCACCAGAAGCTCGGGATAATCCGACAGCAGTATCATGGGTACGAGACCCGTAAACTCCTCCACCTTGGCATGCCCCTCCTCGTCTTCCTCATCGTCGTCGGCGGCGTAAGTGATTTTAATCTCCAGGCCAGCATCCAAGGCATTGGTCACCTCTACGGGACAGATTTCGCCCAGCTTGAACTTGTCCTCGGGCAGAGTCAAGATGATTTGATCCTTGCTGCGGCTCAGAATGCGAAACTTTGTGGTTTGCCCCTCGAAAAAGGAGCTCTGACCCTTTAAGTTTTGTCGATGGAGAACGCCCTTGATGCCGTTGCCAAACTTTACCAGCACATAGTTCACCTCGCAGCGAACCACGGTGCCAGTGTACACATTGTCCACCTGGGCGGCCGTGTAATCCGTGAGGAGCTTCAACCCCTTGGCCAAGTACTCGCTGCGGTTGCTCAGATAGCAGACCTTGCGGTCCGTGTCCACTTCGAGGACGCGGCACTTTAGCTGCTGGCCCACATCGTAGCGGGCATTGGGCGCCAGGTAGAACTGCTCCAGAATGCCATTGACCTTGCCTATCTTCACCGCCCAGCCTTTGATCTTGTCGTCCTTGCGGAACACCTTGGCTGTGACTAGGTCGCCCGGTTTGATGTCCTCCAGGCTGTAGACCTTCTCGTTGACCACGTTGGGATCGTCGGAGCAGTAGTACAAAGATTCAATGACATCGTAGCCCAGGATGCGCACATTATGCTTGGTCTTGCGTCCATACTTGGACAGCACTTCGTCCTTGTCGTAGTTGCCCTTGAAATTGGCACGAATGGAGCCGTAGGAAATGATGCCCTTCCACTTTTTGTTTAGCAGCAGCACCACTCCACCACTGCCCAGTCGCAGGACCTTACTCTTCTCCACCACAGAGCCCACCTTGATGGGTTCTGCCGCCTCCTCCTCCTCCTCTTGGGTATCCTGATGGGCACCTGCCTTGATGTCCAGGTTGAGGGTCAAGTACACCAGTTTGGTGAGTGGCATCACATAGAGCACCCTGGCATTGTAGTCCTCGTTCAGCTCGTAGGCATCCACGGTGTCCAGGGCATTGGCCAGGTGGTGCTCGTTGATGTAGGCGCTGAAGGACTCGTTCATGATGCTGCCCTTGAGGCCGTCCTTCAGATGCTTGTCCACCTTGAAACGGACAATGCTGCCGGGCAGAATGTAGTCCAAATTGGCCTCGTTTTGGCTCTTGATCTTAAGCTGGTCCTGCTCCACTTGGACACAGGTGCAGGTGCTCTGGTGGGCGTCGTGCTTGACCTGCTTGACTTTCAGGAAGGCCAGCTGACCCAAGTGAAGCGTCTGATGCTGCTCCTCGCAGGCCACAAAGGCCTGCAGTCCCTGTACGCCCGTCTCAATGACATAGCCGTGCTCCTGAATCTCCGACACGGCGCCGGAGAAGATGAAGCCCTTCCGGATGCTCTTGTGGTGCAGGCTGGCATGGATGTCGGCCGGCTTGAGGGAGAGCAGCAGCGAGATGCGGTTGCTTTCGAGCTTCTCTGTTTTGATGGCCTTGCCGTAGACGATGCGGCCCACCGGGAAGAGTTCTGTGAGGTCGTGGTACTCGCTGGTATCGCCCGCCATGGCTGCCTTGGCCACGCGGGTGTAGGCCTCCGAGATATCGGCCACCAGGGCGCGGGCAAACATCCGGCCGGGCAGAGCGATCTGCAGCGAAGTGGCGCTCGTCTCCTTCACCACTCCCATGACCAGCATGTCCTCCTGCAGCGTGTCCATGTTGAGCGTTTCCGCGGAGAAGGCCTCCAGCTGTTCATTGTTGTCTTCGGCGGTGAGCTCCTGGAGAAAGTTATCCTTGGGCTTTGGCACCTTTTTCGTCTTCTTCTGCGACGCACCAAATACCTGCACGGTGGAACGAAAAAGTATGTACCACTTGAGCAAAGATTTCTCGATGAAAACTCACTATATTCGAGCTGCTGTCGGCTGACTTGGCCTCGGTGTGGACGGTCCCGCCGCGGGGGAAGCTTTTCTCATTCGGAACCATGACTAAACTCTGTAATTAAGCGGTTTAAATAATAAAAATCAAGCAACGTGCCCACAACTACACGTGCTACACAGAGTGACCATGTCAGAGTAGTTGGTAAATACTGCGTGGAATATACCAGAAATATACCACAACAAGTGACTGCAGTCTGAACGTGTAGCGCCCGCTTTAGCCCGGCACACATGTGAGTTTTGAGAATCGCTAGTTTTAAAAAATGCAAACTTTACGCGAATTTACGCGTAAAACCAAGCGCGGCAACATCCTGAAGATTGTGCGAGAGCACTACCTGCGCGACGACATTGGCTGCGGCTCCGATCTGTGCCAGCAGTGCTTCCAGAATGAGGTTTACCAACTTACCTCCCAGCACGAGCTGCAGTGCAGCCTCTTCAAGTTCCCCCACTACATTGTCTTGGACACCAATGTGGTTCTCGACCAGATCGATGTGCTGGAGGAGGATGTGCTCCGCAATGTGATTGTCCTGACCACCGTCCTCAATGAGGTGAAGCACAAGAGCTCCTCCATTTACAAGCGCTTCAATGAGCTGGTTCACGATCGCACTAGGAACTTTTATGTGTTTGTCAACGAGCATCACAAGTGAGTTGGGGGATTCTAGGTAATCTTTGCTTGAAATACTTATAATCTTCTTATAGGGACACCTATGCAGACCGGGAGCCGGATGAGACCGCCAACGATCGCAATGACCGCGCCATTCGGCTGGCCACCAAGTGGTATGACGAACACTTGAAGGCCTCGCAGCTCTCGAAAGAGTTTGAGCGCAGCGGCAGAGCTGCCACTCGGGTTATCCTGCTCACCGATGATGCAGGAAACCGCGCCAAGGCCGAGGCCGAGGGCATTCTGGTGGCCTCTGCTTCGGAGTATGTGAAATCCTTGCAAGACTTTCCTCTGCTGGTGGATAAACTCTCGCGCAATACGTTTGAGAACGAGAAGAAGGGTCTGCCGCAGTACCCGGCGCATTTAAGCATGAAGGAGCTGCTCGAGGGACTGCGTAACAAGAAGCTACTGCAGGGCGCCTTCCAGGCCTCCCGGGAGAACTACCTCGAGGGCAGTGTCAACGTAGAGGGTTACGAAAAAGGGGTAAAAACTTGGAAATACTATCCCTTCTCTCTTGTTACATATTCCATTTTGATTACAGATCTTAATCCAAGGACGGGAGTCGCTTAACCGCGCTGTGGACGGCGATTTGGTGGCTGTGGAGCTGCTGCCGGAGAACGAATGGTCGGCGCCCAGCGAGATTGTCTTGGAGGAGAAGAATGTCTATGCGGACGATGTGCCCAGCGAGGAGCGTGCCGCCGATGAGAAGGACATGCTTAAGCAAGTGCAGGCTGCTGCTGCCTCTGCAGAACGCACACCCACCGGCCGAATTGTGGGCATTGTGCGACGCAAGTGGCGTCAGTACTGCGGCATTCTGCAGCCCAGCCTCATCGAGGACACCAACCGACACATCTTTGTGCCCGCCGACCGCAAGATCCCCCGCATTCGCATTGAGACGCGGCAGGCGGCTATGCTGCAGAACCAACGCATCATTGTGACCATTGACACGTGGCCCAGGAACTCGCGCTATCCGCATGGACACTTTGTACGCTCGCTGGGCCCGCTGGGCAACATGGCCACCGAGAACGAGGTAATCCTACTCGAACACGACGTTCCCCACTGCAAGTTCTCGGAGGAGGTGCTGAGCTTCCTGCCAAAGTTGCCCTGGACCATCACCGAGGAGGATTACGCCAAGCGTGTGGATCTGCGGGACTTGTACATCTGTTCGGTGGACCCGCCAGGCTGCACGGACATTGACGATGCCCTGCATTGCCGGGAGCTGCCCAATGGCAATCTCGAGGTGGGCGTTCACATTGCCGATGTAAGTCACTTCATTCGGCCCGGCAATGCCCTGGACAAGGAGGCAGCTGCAAGGGGAACCACTGTGTATCTGGTGGGCAAGCGCATTGACATGGTGCCCGAGCTGCTCAGCTCCAATCTGTGCTCGCTGGTCGGCGGCGTGGAGCGTTTTGCCTTCTCCTGCGTGTGGGAGGTGGATCAGGAGGCGAATGTGCTGGCCAAGCGCTTCCACAAGAGCGTTATCAAGTCCAAGAAGGCCATGACGTATGAGGAGGCGCAGGTGATTATCGATGACCCCGCGCAGCAGCATGAGATAGCCAAGTCACTGAGGCAACTCAACCGACTGGCCAAGATCCTGAAGAAGCGACGCATGGACAATGGGTAAGGCTTTTATCGTAGGGAATCTTTTCAAAATAAAACAAATAAACGAAATCTTTTATTTACAGAGCCTTGGTGCTGGCCTCGCCGGAGATTCGCTTCCAGGTGGACAGCGAGACTCATGAACCCCTCGAAGTGGAGGCCAAGCAGATGCGCGAGACCAATTCCATGGTGGAGGAGTTCATGTTGCTGGCCAACATCACAGTGGCCGATCACATAGCCTCGGAGTTCTCCGAGTGCGCTGTTCTGCGTCGCCATCCCCGGCCGCCACCCACCAACTTTGATCCGCTGGTAAAGGCCGCCCGCTACCAGGGCTACCAGGTGGACATTGAGTCGGGCCTGTCGCTGTCGCATTCACTGGATAAGTGCGTCAAGGAGGGGAATCCCTACTTTAACACCATGATACGCATTCTCACCACGCGCTGCATGATGCAGGCTGTGTACTTTATCAGTGGCAGCCTGCAGAAGGAGGAGTTCTTCCACTACGGTTTGGCTGCTCCCATTTATACGCACTTTACCTCGCCCATTCGTCGCTACTCGGATATCATGGTCCACCGGCTGTTGGCTGCCTCCATAGGCGCTGACAGCACATATGCCCAGCTGCTGGAGCGCAAGGCCAACGAGGAGGTTTGCCACAACCTGAACTACCGCCACAAGATGGCTCAGTACGCGGGTCGCGCCTCTGTGGCCCTCAACACGCACATGTTCTTCCGCGGCAAGGAGGAGGACGAAGAGGGTTATGTCCTCTTCGTTCGCAAGAATGCCCTGCAAGTGCTCATCCCGAAGTATGGGCTGGAGGGCACTCTGTATCTGAAATCGGATAAGGAAGGCAAGAGCGGGTTAGAGCGAACCAAGAGCGAAATCGTGTTCACCTTCAACGAGGAGGACTACACCCAACGCTGCGGCAATGTGGTCTTCCACTCGTTCGATCCAGTCACTGTGCGCCTGAGTCTGGACTCTAGCAATGTGCAGCACGAGAAGTTGGTCTTCCGGCTGGTCAAGCCGTACATCAAGGGTTTCAGTGTGGAAGCAGCTGAAGCTGACCAGGCAGCAACAGACGCTGCACCGCCCTCGAAGAAGACGAAGAAGGATAAAAAGAAAAAGTAATCCTTTCAATTCCCCAACTAGAGTTTAAGATGAAATTGAGAAAATTTATAACTACAATCTATTTGTAAAAATAAATGAATTATTTGTATAGCTTGGCGTTTCATTTACTCATTTCCCACAGATGCCACAGATGTTAATGCTCCTTAATCTTAAGTTAGCATTTAGTTTTACACCAATTGTTAGCTTTATATAAATAAATAAATAAATACTCATTTCCCAACGTTCCCGCGGCTCTCCCGATTTCAGAGAACCTTTGATCGGGTTTTTTTTTTAAGGTTTTCGGTATTCCACTTGTGTTCTACATTTTCCAGTCTCATTGCAAAGTTTCGACTTCAAAGCGACGGTTGTGCTCAGTTCGTTGAAAACAAAAGCTTATAGAGGACACACAAGAATAGCTATATCATTATATTATATATAATATATAGAACTATATAGAGGATATATAGATATATCATTATATTATATATAATATCATATAGAACCGTAAATATACGATATGGAACCGGGTGCTGGCGCGGTGAATCACGAAGGCAGTAAGTTTAAAATGGAAAAAACTCAAAGAAAGTGTTAAATGTAATTTGTCAGTGAGTAATCACATGATTCGTACGCATACGATCGGTTATATAAACTTGAATGAATGTATATAGTTAATTAGTCAAAAAGACTATAGTAGAGTGAAATTACATGACTATAACTTATCCAAG
>JAEIIH010011469.1:0-16243 GCA_018904745.1 Drosophila orosa
TTAGTCGAAATGAAACGATTTCCCAGAAATTAATTGGATTTTTTTCCTAACAATTTGGGCCGTGTGCATTTAGCTGCATATATTCACAGTTAGTCTTCATTTCGATTTAATTTTATCAAGCTGTTTGAAAGGCTAAAAATATTTAAAATAAACAGGGGAGGTACTTAATCACAGTAAAAAACACAAAGCAAAAATGTATAACTAATTAAATGTGAATGATATATGTATAAATTTGAAAATCACTTCCAGAAAATCACTTCTTTTCACAAGCGAGTCTATCGTAATTTCTAAAAATACTTATAAAAGTCAGATAGTGTTTATAAACAGCCACTTTTCTTAATAACTTGTTGATTGAAATCCCTTCATCATATGATGAATAGCTTGCAGTTGATTTAATAATTATTCTCAGCAAAAATAATTAGTGATAAACATTTTCGCTGAAAGGGGAACCGCGGACGACGGGTTGGGTAAGCCCTTAAGATTAGCACAAGCCATAAATTCATTTAAGTCCGCATAATCCCGAGCCATAGAGACGCACACATAACCCGCCATAACCATAAAGGCATCCATACATTAGCCCAGACATTGCTTGGGATCTGAATTTGCATGGGATGCAGTTATGAATTTATTTATGACTCTCATTCTCCGGATGCTGCTTGCCCGAATCTTTATCGTCCTGCTATATGTGTGTGTCCTTTCCTTAGTTTTGTAATCCTTTCAGAGTTTTATTTGCTTTCCTATACCTATTTAAACACCTGCCCAAAAATAGTAAAGCTAAAAATAAAGATTCTGCAACGATTTTATGGCAAAACCATTAATTCTTCAAAACAATGCAGAACACATAACTTTGGTTATTTACAAAACAATGAGTAAATGTGCAATTTATACGGTTGCAATATGGCAAATGGAAAATTGAACAGATCTTAAAGAGTATAGATTTTGAAATATTATCGACAAATACCTCAAAAATTAAAAACTCTGAAAATTCTGCCCAAAATGATATTAATTTTGGAATGCTTTCATATTCATTGCAATATGTTTGTTGTTTATTTGCTTTGCTTGGAGAATTTCTCCTATTAATTTAAACAGTTTTCCCCATGACAAAATATCAGTAAAATTTTATTTCTTTTTCGATATTTACGTCTACATTTTTAGGTGCTTCCCCCAGGCGTTGCTTGATGTTTAATTATTTTTTCTGGCCTTATGGGTGGTCCAAACTTTTTGTATCTCTTCGCTCATACCTCAATCGGATGCTATTTGTTTATAAAACACAACAAAAATAAGTTGAATAAATAAGTACATAACCATTTGTGATTGAGTAATTTATATTTTTGGCAGAGATTAAAGCAAAAAAAGAAATTAAATCAATTAAATTTGAAATAGGGGAAAAGAAAAATGGAAGGAATTCTGAATACAAATTGAAGGTCTGTGGTTTTTTACTTTATACGAAATATACGAATTAAAAAATCGTTTTAAGTACCAAAATAATGTCTTAATAATTTCTGCTTATTTATATCTTTGTAATTATATATTTAGTAGTCTTTTTCACCTTGTCACCATATGGAAAACATTAAAAGTGACTCTCGCTGTATCATTATCTTGCCGGCCCCTCGCTGCATTTGAAAGAGAGAATATTGGAGGCGTCAAGTGACCGACTGAGAAGTATTATCTAAAGTTTGAGGCCTTTGCTTTTGTTATATCTTCTTCTTTTCACGCCGATAAAAAATGTAGAAAGAAAGAAACATACAGAGCCGTTTACCGAAGGCACAATTTATTGAAGTCCGGCGAAGTCGACGTCGACTGCGACGCTGCTGCCTTATATATGTACGTTTGTATGTATATATATATCATGATCAGTGAGGGAGGGTTCTCGGGTTCGAGTTCGGGATCGCTGGGATCAGTCTTTGGGACGCTCGTTGCCCGTGAAGATCGCGGCGAGGAAGTGGCTGAATATCGAAATTAGAAACACGAAAAACCGAAATCTTTCTACTACTTTTAGTGCACCTCCGATTTGAGGTAAAGTTTTATTAAATTTATTAAATAATAAAGTAAACCAAATTTCTATAGTGAATTATTTTTATCATTTCTTGTGCATTCAACTGGATAAACAAATAAATACAATTAAGCCATGCTGATTAAGTGCAGCAAATTGATTCACCACATTAAATGATATTCAATATAAACAGAAAATGAGAGGGGCAAAAAAAGAAAACAAAAATGTGAGAGTTTAAGTCGCATAATTAATTCGTTTATGCAGACTCGACAAAAAAATATTTATGTATATTCATTCACCAGCAACAACAATAACTTCGAACTTTGAAATCACTGCGCATTCAAATTAATTTCTTATTTATTTATATAAATGTGGAACTCTTTGTTGTGATATTTTTTTGTAGGAGAGACAAGCAGCGTGTTTTACCAGCTGATTTTTTATTTATAACACAGTTTGGGTTTATTTTTCCAACTTTGTCTCTCTTAAAGATCGCTGGTCTCTTAAATAACTATTTATGTGCGGGAGCATGGCATATATTATGTATTATATTATTATCTCTGATTAATATGCTGAAAGAGCCCGCAGATTTGTCTCTGTTGTGGTCCTACACATTGCATAGAAATTATGAATACACTGCTTTCCATAATAATGAATAAAATAGATTTATTACTGAACAAAAATAAGCAGGGTTTGTTTAATGAATGCTATAACTTTCAATATTCTTAATAGTATATATACTTTTAATTTTGCTCCCTAACTGACCTTATCCCTGAACTTGAAAATAATTTATTTTGTTTATTTATATCAACCAAGTTCTATTTCCAGCCCCCTAAAACAAGATGTTTAGGAAAATATTTACACCTAACAGACATTATTTACCCAAGCCAATAATTGCCTGTAGATTTGCGTAGAAAATTACGACATTAATGGCTTAGCAATCCGTAAATAGGCGGCAATTATAATGTTTCGGTTGGGTCTGACGCAACGCGAGGAGAGAGGTCTGGCTCGATGATCCCATAAAGATTAAATGCATATAGATTGCATATTTCGGAGTCATTCATTGATTAGTTATTCCGATTATCGGTCAGGAGTGTGTGTGTTGATCGCATAAGGTGATTCGATCCCAGAAGGTGAAGTGGTTTGAACTAACTGGAAATGCCTAGTTTTATGCTAGTCACTTCCCTACACAACCCTAGATTGCACGGCTGCTTTTTTGAAGTTTTATTACGGGGGATTATACGACTTATGAATGGCTTGCTGATTAAGAAGAATTGAATGAATAAAGCAGGCTCTTTTTTAGGTTGCTATTAATGAATGCCAGCATTTTATATAAGATTTCAAATCAATTTACTCTTTTGTGTTCGTGCGTTAATAATTTCAAACAATTTAAGTAACTTAATGGTAACCCAGATCTATTTCCCCCTGACCGCGCTGCGTTGTGGCCGAGTAGACATGCAGCTTAATGCTGTCGTCAAACATGTTCGTATCTAAGCTATTTATGCAGGCCTCAAAGGTGTCCTGTAAGGGAATAAAATAATTATTAAAAACTCTTTTAAATATACGTAAGTATCTTCACTCACCGGTTGCCCATTGGACCCAGTCTGGCTCTCGGCTTTGAGGAAGGCAGCCACTCCCTCGTTGACTTCGCTCTTGATCTTTTCATCAAAATATGACTCAATGTCCTCCGTTTTCATTAGTCTATGATTTCTACGGATCTCCTCCCGTTCGTAATCGATCCTTAACTTGATGGCCTCCACCATGGTAATGGGATCCAAGGGAAACGGCTTGTTTGGAATGGGTCCGGCGAAGGCAATGTCGAAGGCGAGCTCATTGAAATTCTCATTGCCGTTGAGGGTAGACTGGATGGCACCAGGACACGCCCGATCCTTGACCAAAGCATCCATAAATTCCAATTGTGTGCGCTCAGCAAGATAATCCTCAGCTGTTAAAAATCCCAACTAGATTATTCATTGATTTAATTTAATTTGAAATAAAACTCACGCGTTTTTGCTTGCTTTCTTGTAGAACGTTCTGACCAACCACTATTCTGATTGGTGTTGTCCAAACTGGTTTCCTAAAAAATGCACAGTTAATTTTTATAAAAGAATATAAATAATTATAAAATATTTACATTCAAGCAAGACCTTTCTAACATTGCCCGCGATATGTTCATATATGTAGATTTTCTGGCAGACTTTGTATCTTCAGGATACATTTCAGAGTTGTGCATTTTCATGTATGTATTATTTTCATAGGAAGTTGCCCCTTGACTTTGGTACTTTGAAAAATATAAGGGAGATAAAGAGGGACATCTCGGATTTCGTTGGCACGGTTTTCTCAGATTAATGGGTGATTGGTACAATGCCTGATACTACATAGATCCATTAAGTTAATAATTATTCAAACCTATACTTGATACTCAAACTTACATCTGGACACTGACTTTTGTTCGGTTTGCATTTAGCATTTCTAAGACCCTCCGGTGGGTCCAAATAGCTCGTCCGATTTACAAAGGATTCGTATTCCTTTTAAATGGGAAATATTCCTTTAATTTTTGATAAGATATCTTTGTAAAATGTAATATCTTACCTGGGTATTCCTCCTCTGAGCTGCTTGGCGCGGCACTTGCGGGGTCTCATACTAGTTTGAAAGTAAATAAAATATTTTAAATAAATAATAAGCCTAATTAAATAATTAACTAGTCTTAGAAAAATATACCTGTGACTGTCGCCTTTCCTCCGAGATTCTATACATTTTTTGTGGCTTTTTGTACACAAGAAAATAAAAATAAACAAATAAATAACATTCTGTTAATAATAACTTACACTTTGCGAACCACAAGTTTTGTTGGCCTGTTGTTGACATTTTTTTGTTGATGTCTGGCAGCATTTCTTTTCATCAGTCATTGTGCTATTTAAATTGGGTTCCTATTGTGTGCATTTAAAGCCCATAAATTTTTACAGGTTTGGTTAATTATTGTTACAAAATATTTACGAATACAGAGCTTTCATCGTCCTCCAAAAAAGTCATGTCATTAGCTTGTGGCTGACGGGATGGACATTGCCGTTGTCGTTGTGGCTGTTGCATCGGCATTTGACACTTCTGCCTTTCGCCCTCACACTTTTTTTAAGAAAATGTAAAGTAATTCAATTATAAATATATTTTTTATAAATATATAGAGTTTTCTTAAGCTAAGAAACTGCTACTCTTAGTGTGCTATACTTACCGGATTACGGCCTGCACAGCAACCTCGCGGTGGGTTGATGGTATCCTGCCCCTGAAAGCCATCCTTGTGAATAATTAAATATTAAATTTAAAAATAAAAACCACTTACTGCATGCAGGCCCCTTTGGCAATCGAATCTTCCTGCGGCAGTATATCTATCAGTGGCACTCGGCCTGGGGACACTTTGAGATCTTGTAAATTTCGGCGAGCACTGTTGACCAGAGCGTCTTAGCTGCATTAATTGTTGACGAAAAGCTTGATCTTGGCATGGATATACCGCAGGCTTTTCTTGGTGAAACGTTGAATTGTTTGGACATTGTGCTGAGTTGCAGTCACTCTGTAAAAAGAGCACATTGAGTAATGAATAAATTAGGGACTAGGAAAAAACACAACTCACACAGTCCTTATTCTTGCCACAGCATGGCGAAAGCTTTGAAGCAGTAAATAAATAATAATAATAATAATTATAGAATTTATATAACATATTCATACTTTTCCTTGGACTCCTGACGGAGCCTTCTGTCTGGGTGACTCATTGGTCGAGCATCCATAATTGGCTTCTTCCTGAAAATTGTTCGTGTTGCGTTGCATCGAGGATACGTCGCTGTCGCTGTGTATGGGATAGAGCTTCCCTGGGGATTTTCCCTGACAGTTTTCAGGGTTTGTGGTGATGCTATTACCCAGAAAGATCTTTAGTGCAATGAATACCTCATCGGGCAGCAGGCAAATATTTCTAGCGTAATCCATTCACACGAAAAAAAGATAGTGGATAAAACACCTGCTTATATATATTCAAATTTTCTGAATTACTTAGCTTTTCTACTTACAGAAACTAGAGATTTGGTTGTAGCTGGAGTCAGGAGTTCCGATTAATTTGGTGTGCAATTACTAAGATTTAATGCTTCAACTTCAAGGTTGAATGCAAAATAAGAATTGCACTAACCATTAAAAAATGTGTACTAACATATTATCGAAAGTAAGAAAGAAATAGGCTGTTATTTTTTGATATTTGTTTCAAAAAATAATAGAAGGCTTGCACGCACAAATAGACAGAGAAATCCAAGTTTGGCTGGGGTGATTTTGTATTTTTTATTAGTAGGAGTTTTATATATGGAAAATATAAAATATATCTCACTTCACTGTGTTTGTTTCACACTAAAATATTTTTAGTTCACGTTAAATACGACTTTATTTTTTCTAAAATATATAAAATATACAAAATACAAATACTATATATGCATAAAATATTTTTAATATTTATAAAATGTACTTTACTATATTTTCTTGGTGAAAATTAAATTGCAAGCTCCTTAGGAAATGTATTTAATTTGCTATATGACGACCCCACTATCGTCAGCAATCTCAATCTCTCTGCCATCCATTATCGTCATCGTCCCTGGCCGGGATGGTAATCCCTCATCGCCATCGTCATCTCTCCGGTGCCCACTTCCACTTCCGTTTGTTCATTAGGCAAATGCAGCAATTCCAGCTCGACAAACGCCAAATCGTTTGTCTCAGCCGTATCCGTATCCGTCATTTTGGGGCAATGGGAATGGGAACTGAAATGGGACAGAGAGTGGCACTGGGAGGAGGAGTAGGAGTAAGAGGAGGCGTCATGCCAAACGGAAACCCTGTGGCATCCGTTGGATCGCCTCAAGTGGGCCCTCAGCTGGGCGAGGAATGTGGGCGTGGCATGTGCGTTACGCGTGAAATCCAATTCCCGCAGACTCTGCTCCTGCATGGCAATGAAGGGCAGAAGGGAGAGCACCGCCTGCGGTCTCTGTGGCCGCCACCTGATGCTCCCATCCGCGACATCATAGTGCACCGTCAGCTGCGAGTGCCAGGCAAAGTGCCGCAGCCGAAGCACATCGGCGAACGTAGATGTAGATGGCAGGCTGTCATCCAGGCAACACTGCAAGCGGAGACCCACAATGTGACAGTGGCGCCGAGCAGCGTCGAGTTCCCTTAGGCAGGCATTCAGAGTTCCTGTCCCAGAGTTCCTGGCATTTGCTTTGTCACCATTATCATCCTCCAAATGTCCCAAACTTCGACACAGAAAGCCCGTCAATAGCCGAAGGCGTGACAATTGGAAGATCTTGGCGATGGAGGAGTTCAGCAGGCAGGCGGGCAGCTTTAGGGTCTCCAGGTTTGGGGGAAACTGCAATGGGGAAAGTATTTGCATTCTGATCATTATGGGTGTAATGGTTTTCTTACATTTCTGAGAGAGCTGTCCTTGGTCTCGCAATTCTGCATAGACCTCAGTTCAAAGGCTCGCAAGTTATGCAGTTCCCCTAACAACACATCCAAATCTCTGCTGGCCAAATGCTCTCCTTCACCCAGTCTCAACTCCACCAGATTCGAGCTCATCCTGGGTACTGTCTGTATCACCAAGGTATCACTTTGGCAGAAGCTAAGCCTTTGGAGATGAGTTAGCTGGCTCTGCCTCTGTTTGAGCCACTTCCGGCAGCCCTCGTCACTGGCACCCGGCAGATTGAGCAGAGCCCTCGTACGGCTGCCCAGGAGCTCCAAGAGTTGACTTAGCTCATCGGGACTCAGCAGCTTCAATTGTCGCCTGTCCCGGTTCCAATCGAATTGCTTGGCGTACTTGCAGCTCCACAGGCGGAGCACCAAGTGCCAGAGACGCTCCTCCTGCAGCTGCAGCAGCCGCAGCTGGTCGCCCAGGGATAGCTGTTCGCAAATCAGCAGCAGGCAGTCATCGTTCAGGGCCGTCAATCGGAGTTCGAGTCCGAATCGGATTGCTGGATTGAGTTTGAGATTCCTTGGTGGCTCTGGCTTTGGATGGCCAATGGTTACCGCTGTCCTGAAGCGCATCCCACTCGATCTGCGGCAACGGCGCGACTGAGCAGGAAACGCGTGCCATGTGACGGCGGTGGGTGATGTCTGGTCTGCATACTGAACCCCCGGAATCGGAATCAGTGTCGGCTTCGGCGGTTGCAAGCAATCGCAGCTGGCGGTGCGTACAACTACAAGAACAGCCAGCAGTGCAACGCACACAGTCGACTGTGCCACTTCATTGATTACCGCAGATCTGGTGGCACAGTGGGACGAAATGTGATCGGAATTGTAGAAAAAATAAGGAGGTCTGCTAATCGTTTTTAAGAGTTTTCAACAATTAAAACCAAGAAGTAGGATATACTCATACAATTTAACGTTCTTATTATCACTTCAATGCTTGAACCAGTTGGGAATTATAAGGTTAAAACACCCAATAATAGTTCTTTGGAGTTAGTAAATATTTTTTAAAAATATTATTTAACGTTATTACCTTTACTGCAGCGTTTGAAATATTTTGGTTTGAAATTTATGGGCTAAAAAGAATTAAAACAACCCGAAACAAAATTCCTCTTACTGTTCTTTTATTTGTATTTATTTACTATTTTATTTTAGAGTTGAAAAGTATTGTTTCTGTTTTTTTTATCTTATAAAAACTATGCAAAACGGAATTACTTCAAAAATAAATTAACAATTATTATTAACCCTTTGGAAACTGTTCAATAACTACAAAGACAGCTCACATTTTTATACTTATCCAATTTATAAAATAATATAGTAAATACAGATATTACAAATCCCTTTATCAAGAAGTTATTTTTATAAGTATAATCCCTGTAACCACTGTATGACCTCACATACCTCCCCCTTGGCGACAACGCTCCTGGTGGTGGACTCTTTTCCGCTCTGAAAATAAGTGCAACCCCTAGTTGACGAGCTGTCCGCCCGAGAAAACAAAAAGAGAGCTCACCCATTGCTTCAGGGTGCGGGAGTTGCTCAGTTCAACACTCTCTTTGGCGATAATGCAGTATAAGTGGTATTCGTATTATCGCTGGATGAGCGAAAGACAAAGAATATAAGCGAAAGAGAGAGTTGGTCTATTTTTATAAAAACTCCCCAGCACATGTGGCCAAGGCCAAGGCGAAGGCGATGATACTGAAATACTGTTCCTATATGCACCAGAAATATTCCGATTAAACTTCAAGTGGTTTGAGAAATAACAGCAAAACAGAAATCTGGATGGAAACAAATCACTATTAGTTATTGGTTACTGATAATCTGACCATTGTAAACAAAGAGCTGTCGTCTTGGGTTGATCTTTGTACCCCTGTGCTGCCTCAGAAATAAATAACTCTATTGATTCGGGGGATCTTTTGCCAAAATACTGATATAGGAATTAACAAACTATAAAACTTGATATGTTTGTTAAAAGAAAAGCCTTTTTATTTTAGTAAGGAGCCTTGATAACACCAATGATATCTCCCTAATTATTATGAGTTTATAGATTTTGTTTTCATTTACCAAAGATTTATAAGTCAGGTTGAAAATAGATCAAACTTAGGGTTATTTTTGATACTTCCTTTCAAAATTCTAAATTCAAATAAAAAACTCATTTCGATCGCAAAATTTGTTGTTGCTATGGCAAGCGAGGGCCAGTCACCGCAGAATGCACCAGTGCCATCTCTACTTCGTTCTCCCTTAAGGTTCCCCAACCTGCAGATGCGGATCACTGAGGAGGGAAGTCGCCGGCACACGAACTATAACCGAATATGGTTTCACCTGGGTTTTGCCTTTATGCTATGCATAATCTTCGTGCTGCTCTTCTGCTCGGCCTCACTCATTGCTAAGGATCTCCAGGGACCAGAGTCCCTGGGGAACATCACCAAACTGCGGGAAATATACATACTAAAAGAGCGTCAGCGGCGTTTGGGCAACCGAATTCAGCTGAGCCCCCTGGAGGAGGTTGCCAATGCACGTCTGATGGCCGTCAAACAGGTGGATGAGGAGGAGCACCGACTATGGCAGAGCTACCACAACAGACCGCCACCGTTCCTTGGCCATCACAACATCAGCGACACCGATCTCTATGCGCTGCTGAGGAGCATGCCCAAGGGCGGACTCCTCCATGTCCACGATTCGGGAATGCTGCGGACAGACATGCTCATACAGATGACCCAGAGCGATAACCTGTGGGTGTGCGTGAACCTGCATCGAGGCTTTGAGGACTTTCGCTTCTCCTTATTATATCCCGACATCCAGCCGTCGGCCGATTACCAGTGCTCGTGGATGCTGATGAGGAACTTCTTCGAGTACGAACACCCCAACAAATATTTATCCAGGCTGCAAAAGTTACTCAGTGTCCCACGGGAGGGTTTCGAGTCATCCGGGGAGCTGGCGAGGCACTTGAAGCGTTCGCAGAGACTCATCCATGGCCTTATTACGTACAAGCCGCTCTGGAGCAACTTCCTCTTTGGCATGCTGCAGGATCTGTATGCCGATGGGGTGCAGTATGTGGAGTTGCGATCCTCGCTGCCAATTGTGAGTGGAGATTTGCTACAAATTAGATAGACATCTAACCCTCACTCCTCATCTGTAGCTGTACGATATGGAGGGCACTGACTATACCATTTTGGATTCGGCTGATGCCATGGTGACCGTGTCGACCCTTTTCCAATCCACCCATCAGGATTTCATTGGGATCAAGCTAATCTATGCGCCTTCCCGTGTCTTCAATGACAGTCGCATGGACAGGTATATGGCCAATGCACTTCTCCTAAAGGTAATCCGGGCTGCTGTAGTTCCATCTTTCGAACAGCTAATATATCCTTCTACCCAAATGTTAGAAACACTTTCCCAAACTCTTTGCGGGCTTCGATCTGGTCACCCATGGCAATGAGTGTGAGATGCCCCTTTTGAGTCGCACTTCCCAGCTCTCGAAGTTGGGCAAGGAGGTGGACTTTTATTTCCATGCGGGTGACTCTCGGTGTCCGGATAGTACACGGCCGGATGTGAATCTCATTGATGCCGTGCTGCTTGGCAGCAAGAGGATCGGTAACTCGCTAAACCTTCCCCTTCACTCGGAGGTCATGCAGGCAATGCATTTGCTAAACGTGGCCGTTGAGGTGTGTCCTCTATCCAATCACTATCTGGCGTATGTCAACGATTTTCGTAATCATCCGGCGGCATACCTAATTGCCGCCGGCTTTCCCATTGTGATCGGTTCGGATTATCCGTATTTCTGGAACGCTGCCCCCCTGACTGATGATTTCTATGTGGCCTTTGTGGGCATGGTTGGCGGCGATGGAAATCTACGTCTGCTCAAGCAGCTGGCCAAGAACTCGCTCTTATATAGCGCTCTCAACGGCATGGAGAAGGTGAAGGCCATGGCCAAGTGGCGCTGCAGCTGGAATCGTTGGATCAGGGCCTTTTTGAATAGTACTTAATATCAAGAATGAGAGTCTAGAGGAAAATGCTGAATATAACTTGTGTGGAGTGTAGGCAAAAATTTGGTAACAAAAAAAAAGAATAAACTCAGGGCGATTATAGGAACACATTTAGTAACAATAAAGATAAGGAGATGTCTTTGGTAGAATGAAGAACAGTAATATTTTTGGGTTTTAGAGATTATACATATACTTGGCTTTCATTATCTTTAGTTCATAATGTTTAAGATATTTTTTAGAATCTTGATGGTTTTGAGTTTGCAGAACTCTTCTGTTTCAAAGATTGATAATATAAAATTCTGGGTTATAGAACCGAATATCCAATGCCTTCCTAAATTGTAAACTGAAACATGGAATTCCACATTCCAGAATTGAGCTGGTTATTAAGAGTGCACTATGAAGTGCTCCTCCACTCGAATGGGGCAATGAAAACGGGGATCTGGCCATGCTCGTGGCCAGGGTTAGGTAATCTAATCTGGGAGGAGGCGACTCGTAAATCAAGATGCCAGATTGCCCAGCGATTGACGGCGATTAGTGGCCTGAGGGTTGGCGGTGGCGGCGTGTTGGCAACTCAACCCCGTGGGTCATCCACGCGCAATTATCGGCTCGGGAACACGCGTTAAATCAAAGATAATGTCCAACGAATCCTACACAATCGTTTCAGATAATATTCGGAATAGCGACAAAGCCCAAATCGGAGCTCCTCAATCGCCGCAGACGTCAGTCGCCGTGCGAACCTAGTTGCGATCGGACCTGTGTGAGCGGAATCATCCAGGAGAACTGCCCAACGTCGTCAACATCATCAACATGCTGCTGGTGTCTAATCTTATCGCCGGCCTCACCGTGGGCCTGTTCGCCTGCCTCTGCTTTGGACCGGGTCCGGTGGAATCGCGCACGCGTCCCAAGAACCTGGTGGATAAGAAACTGGTCACCATCTATGGCAGCACACCGCATGTGGAGGCTTTGCTCGGACCCGGACGTCCCACGCCGGACACCTACAAGACGCTGCGGAGCGCCTTCTTCCGGTACGAAGAGTCGCGCACCTTGGGTCACGACCTGGAGCTAACCTCGCGGGAAATCAAGGCCAATGAGACCATTATGAAGGCCAAGATCCATGAGTACGAGGAGGGTCTGATCACGCCGCATCTCTTCAAGCCCGCTCAGCACATCTTTGATGTCTTGGAGGGCATTCAGAAGACCGATCTGTTCCATCTGCTGAGGAAGATGCCCAAGGGAGCAGTGCTCCACGCGCATGACACGGCCTTGTGCAGCACCAAGGCCATCCTTAAGCTGACCTACTACGATGATCTCTATGCCTGCCAGCAGAATGGAGATATGGCCATCTCGGCTCTTAGGTTTGCCAAGCAGGAGCCTGAGGCTCGCCAGGACTGCCAATGGAGTCTGCTCGCGGACTTGCGTTCGAAGTACACTGCCGCCAAGGTCGATGATTATTTGGCGGAGCGTCTCACCTTGTATCCCACCAAGAAGTTTGAGGACAACAATGCCGCCTGGTCTAGCTTTATGACCATCTTCGAGCTGCTCGATGGCCTGGTTATGTATGCTCCCGTTTGGGCGGATTACTACTACAGCGCTTTGGAGGAGTTCTATGAGGATGGAGTCCTGTATCTAGAGTTCCGTTCGCTGGTGCCTACGGTTAGTGGCATTTTGAGGAATCTCGGGAAGTATTATTTTTAATATTTTACATCTCCGGCAGCTGTACGACTTGGAAGGCACTCAGTACACTCCCATGGACACCATTCGCATTTATGTGGAGACCTTGGAGAAGTTCAAGGAAGCCCATCCCGATTTCATAGGCTCCAGGATGATCTACGCTCCCATTCGCAATACAAATTCCGAGGGCATGACTTCGTATATTGAAACACTGAAGGAGATTCAGGTGAGAGAGCTTTGTTTATGACTTTCCCAAGAGAAGTATCTAAGGATTTGCTCCACCAACAGGCTAAATACCCCGAGTTTGTGGCCGGCTTCGATTTGGTGGGACAGGAGGAGCTGGGACGTCCTCTGAAGGATTACATTGATGAGCTGCTGGCTGTGCCGGAGGATATTGACTTTTATTTCCATGCGGGCGAGACCAACTGGTTTGGTTCCACCGTCGATGAGAACCTTATCGATGCCATTTTGCTGGGAACCAAGAGGATTGGCCATGGTTTTGGACTGGTCAAGCATCCCGTGGTGCTGGACATGCTGAAGAAGCTGAATGTGGCCATCGAGGTGAATCCTATCTCGAACCAGGTGCTTCAGCTTATCACGGACTTCCGCAACCATCCCTGCTCGCAGTTCTTTGCCGATGGCTATCCGGTGGTGATCTCCTCGGATGATCCATCCTTCTGGAAGGCCACTCCCTTGACCCATGACTTTTACATTGCCTTCCTGGGCATTGCTTCGCAGCACTCGGATTTGAGGCTCCTCAAGAAGCTGGCCCTGAACTCTATACAGTACAGTTCGCTGTCCGGAGATGCTCAGTTCGAGGCTCTGGAGAAGTGGCAGGTGAAGTGGGATCAGTTCATTGCCGATGTCAATGAGGAGGCCTCCAATGGAGTAGCCTCATTCCAGCAGATCGATTGACTAGCACGGGTGGTGGCGGCGCTCCTGGTCATGATCTCTGTCCTCAGGCGCTAGTCGGTCCTCCTCCCCCCACACACTGCATCCTCATCATCCCCGAGCCACAACCAGTATCTATCCCATATCGTATTGCCCCGATATTGTTGTAAGCTAATTGTTATGGATTAGTCTTTAGTTAGACCTAAGACCCAACCCCCGATGAGATTCTGTCTGTGCCGCGACCTCTAATTGGTTAAAGGATGAAGTCGAAAGGCTCTCCTGCATATCGAAAGCAATAAAGAACCCGTTTTGGTCGTAGCCGAAAATAAGAGTGAATGCAATTTATGTTTTAGAAGGAGGCCTAGTCGTTGCCTAATCCTAATGAGTCTGCTTTTGATATGGAGAGGTTCTTATAGATCCCAATTCTCGTTGCCATAATCCTTAATTTGCAGTCACGTTGGATGTAGAGTGCACTCCAAGGCTTCTCCTTCGTCCCGCATAAATCTCTCATTGCCTGTGCGTCGTCGAGTGGATGCGAAATTTTAATGAATATGCGCTATATGGTCGTTGAGGCATCCCTGAAACCACCCACCGTCCGTCACTCCGTCCGCATATAGCTCCTTTGAGCTCGAAACTGTTGCAAATGTTTCAATTTTACGTGCCACTGTTTAGTGCCATGTCTGCGCTGCTGGCGGGTGGAGGCAGCAGAATTCGTTCGATTTTGATTCGGTTGCCAGCCGTAATGAGCTGGCTGGAGTTTTATGAGGCCAGCGGTGGATGCAGCAGCCAGGTCTCGGCCCCTGCTCACATGGTATGTGCGACCATAAAATTGATGGCATGGCTGCGAGCCAGGACATGTGCGAGGTCGATGGTGATGCCAAGGAAAACTAAACAAAAATGGAACTAAAAAAATACAAGTAAATACAGAAATTAAGTATAAGAGTATGCAAACAGTTTCTTCTTAAAATAAATACATTTTAATACAAGAGTTTAGAGATTTTCTTGGAAAAACATTTCATTTCCATGAGCACATGGTTTATTTAAGTTTGCTCAAATATAAAGATGAAAATTAATCAGTAAGTGAGCTAAAAAATAAGAATAAATGTGCTTAAGGATCTTCAAAACATTTGTAAGCATTTTTAAAGTCAAAAGATATGCCTAAGGTTAATTTTAAAAGGGTTTCCGTATCTAAGCCCCCCTGAAAATAGCTAATCACTCACCACTGTGGCCATATATCTGGCCAGAGTCCCTGGCAGCCTCATCAATTTGATGTCGTGCACATTTAATGTGGTGTTGAGGGCGCGCGCGGATGCATAAAAAACCCAAACGAAACCGAACCGAACCAAAGAACGGGCCACGTTCCCGAATCGCGATCCAACGAGGCCCATAAATTACTAATAAAAGCCGCCTGAATATGCGTCCGTGTGTAGTTGGCGCGGGTTCGCGGCTTTTTAGTGTGTTAAAGCGGAAATGCGTTGGCCGCCATTTTGTGGGGTTGGAGTCGGATGAGTGGCAGAGGCGCTAACAAATGTGCGGCCTATTGACACATCCGGCAACGCCGAGTGACACATTTTCACGGGGTAAATAAATTGTGTAAATCACATTACACACACTCACACGGAATCCCAACCAAATTCTAGATGAAATGGCATTGGTCAGCCATGAAAGGGATCCTGTTCAGCGAAATTACAGGCACTAAGCCAAACAAGCTTCTTTAACAAAACTATTATAACACCTTTGCCTTCACGAAAAACTGAAAAATATAAATCCTTGAATTTCCTGAAATGTTTTTTATTATATTCCACATAAAAACAAACACAACCGCATGATTTCTCTTATATATTCGCATTTTATTTACTTGAACTTCGCCTGCTCACACGAATAACTCTGACGCTAGCTAAGAGTTGACTTACTTTGATATACAATTGATATGGGTGGTGGCTAAGCTTCGCTCGTTACATGGCCTAAAATCAGAGAACTCGTTCGGGATATTTTCGGGGGATATGTCTGGGGGTTGTGGTTTGGTTCAACGAAACTATTATTACGGCATTCTGGCCTTGTTATGCCAGCTAAATTCTTTAGCAAGCTTAGCTTAAGTCCTCAAGCAGAGTCCTATCTGAATACAAGTGAGTATATAGCACAGTTATAACTTGAATGCACACGAATTTTTAGCATTTGCTCTTTTGCATTGTTTTTTTTTAAGCCGGTTTACATCTAAGTTATTTTA
>JAEIIH010011487.1:0-16726 GCA_018904745.1 Drosophila orosa
TGAACAATTAGCTCTTCAAGGCCATCTTATTTATTTATTCTCCATGACTCATTTCAAAAAGTATTCCCAATCAGCTATAAATCTCAGCATTTGTTAATAAACTTTTACTTTTATTTTAATGAGCTCTAAACTGCGATTATGTCTTGCTATAAACTATTCAAATTTCCATAATTGATTCCAATGCGATGACTTTCGATTGCGCACTAATCGATAAATTAGCTGAAAGCGCTTCGATAGACTTGACAAGCGCTAAGCGGCTGTCTGGAGGTTTTATTTTACTTTTTTTTTTGCCCGTCGAACCGGTCCGTTGCAAAATTGCTAAGGAAAACCATTTTCCAATTAAAAATCAATTAGCGCGCCATAAATCGTGGCTGCAATTGACTGAAGCGGCAGCGGCGGCGGCCAGTAAACAAAACTGAATAGAAACCTGGGGCCAGAAATCTGTTTCTGTTTCCCCGAATCCCGGGAAATTCCAGACGCGGTGGCGTTGTCCGCCAAAATGGAACAATCGAAGGGGCTATAGTATATCGGCGGAGGGAATATATAGAGAGAATCGGAGAGGTGACAAAACAACAGCAAGCTGGTGAGTATCATCCCAAGGCGCCGTCGCTGTCAGGGGACTGAGAATGGCAATGGTAATGGGTTGGGAATGGGAATGGTTATGGAAATGGGAATGGTTATGGCCCAAAACCGGGGACAGCGTCTATAACAATGACATTAACAATTAAAAATATTAATAATCATAAACGTAATTGTTCAATAAACAGCGGCGCGTATAAATAAGCGCAGAAACATACGAAAACGAGACGCTGAAGAAGAAAAAAAAACAGCGCAGAGACTGAAACTTATGATGACATAAAAATCATAAAAACAATTCAAAGCGTACAATAAAGATACACACACATACACTCACACACTGCGAGGGGGCGGTAAAAAGCGCCATAGTTTGCCCCAGAGTCTCGCCATGTGTGTGTGTGTGTGTGTGCGTATCTGTGTGTGCATTCGAAAGTGGTTCCGCGGGGACTTGGAATTCTTGTTTATCAAGCGACACAAAATTGTACAATAAACAAACATTTCGGGTACGAGTATTTCGTGTTTAGTGCTTGGCTCCCATTTTCCCTTTCGTTTCGTTTCGTTTTGGTAAATAATAAACAAATTTACATATCGTTTTGACAAAGAACTTTAGAAACATTGTGTGGCACGGCGTGCTTGCAGCACTGTTTTTCTCTTGGCAATTAGTTAGAATTTCGATTTGGTATTCCTAGCCGGGATCATGTATTCTGTTTGCCGGCAAATAAATTCCCTGATTTTGCTGTTGTTGACCAAAAATAAAAGAAACAAGAAACTTTCCCGCCTCCGGCCTTCTTTTTCCGCTTGTTTGTTGACTTTTGGCGCGCAAATTTCGTTGTGTATTTGTCTTCGCGTGGAATTTGTAGAAACCGCGTGGGGCTTCTCTTTAGTTTATGAGAGTGTCTGGGGGCATATATTTAAATAATGCTGATCTAGCTCAGCGGCCTTTTTGGTTTCAGGCCTCGGGCATTGACGATTTAAATGTGACTTTTTATGGTTATAACTTTCAGATAAGAAAGTCAAGATAAACTGGGGTTTTGTGAATGAAATCGTTGGAAATTTGTACTCTATACATTTTATAGTGAAAATGAATAGAAGGTACGTCAACAAAATGTATTTAAAGTGTAAAATTATGAATTGTTATGGTTTTTATAGAAGAAAATATGAGAAATTTGATGTACAATTTAAACTGCTTAAAAAAAAAATCAGAAAATGTAATTATAAATTAATTTAGATACTTTTTAGTAACCTTGTTTGCTTCTTTATAGTTCTCTGCTTCATTTTTTTTAAAAGATACATATCTGTAGATGTATGTTGGATACGATATCCAGAAATGTGTACGCATATTTATGCCATCGTATATTTATCTCATTTCCCTTATTTTCGAAGAGAGAGAAGAAATTTCACTGGCTGCGCGTATGTTTTATGCTGATTTGTTTATATTTGGTATGAATTTTCGAAACTAACTTCCCGGATGGCATGTTGAAAGATATATAAACAAACGGCAGACATTTAACATGCCCGCGGAGATATACCATCACACTCGCAATGAATTGAAGTGGGGAATGTATTTCTGGGGGTCCCGAATACATATTGTGATGGCTCAACATTTTTTTTGGGAGGCAGCACAGCAGCGCTCCTTGTTCTGCGGAGACGATCTTTCCAGCATTTAGCGCAAATTGCAATGTTCCCGGGTAAAATCATGAGCCATCCCCAGGGAGTGGTCCCCTTTCCCCAGCACAGCACTTGGGATATGCAAATGCGCGGAATTCGTGGAGCGACGAAGACTAATTAAACTTTGAAAGAAAAGCCGCTTAAACGCTGTTCTGACAAGGCTCACGGGCAACATCTGGCGCCTTTGTGTGGCTTTTAGCCGCACTTTTCAGGGGGCGAAGATGAGTGGCACCAGGGGGTGGTGGGTTGCTCTCGGAGGTGGGGCAGGTAAGAGCCGCCATTAAATTGCGCTCATGCTCGTCTCCTTGGGGGTGGCAAGAACGGCTCTGCTCTGCTCAGCTCAGCTCCCGGCTGCCATTGCAAATAATTTATGTTTATTAAATTTATTTAAATTTAATCAGTCGCGCAGGGCGGCAGGTTAAGAGGATGAGGGTGGCGTTGTCCTGGCAGCGGCAAAGCCTCCGCCGGGGGATGCTTCCTCTGCAATTTATGTGCAGTGTTGTTGTCTGTGCTATCAGATCTGCCACGCCCTCGCCATACTCCCTTCCCTATATCTCCTTTCCCCCGCCCCGACTGCTAATTGTGTGCTTAATCTTGGAAAATATATGGCAAGCTGTCGCTGTCTGTTCGGAGAGAGCGGAGAAAATTCCCGGCAAATGTTGCAAATACTCCTGGCTCCTGGGGGATTAATATATTCTCATCAAATATTTCACGCCATTATTGGAATTACTCCGAGGGGTGAAAAGAGTGCTACAAGAGCAGGAAAGAGAGGTCTATGTTTGCAATTAAAACTGTATCATGCCCACAAAGGATGTTGTCGGGGTAAATAAGATGGAAGCTAGTAGGGAAAGCAATTTAAAACACTTGCATTTTAATTGAAATTTGACTATTACAATTCTAAAGTTAAACAAGATGATTTGCAAACAGTTTTTAAGGTTGAATATATTAAAAATAGTAAGGAATATTACAATTGTTGTTTACTATTTTAACTTTTCATATCTAACATAATATTTTCTAAGAAAATACGACAAATTGGTAAGAAGGAATTAATTTCTACCTATTTACTTTCACTTTTCAAACAATATCTTCCTAACGATCCAATAATAGTTTTTGAGATCAAAACCGAGCATATGAGAACCCTTCTTATCTCTAAAATAACGAATGTAATGGATACTCTCATATGTTTTTCGCATTATCTGGCCAGAATTTTCGGATATTTGCTTTATATTCCGGAAAGTGCAGACAGCCCTTAATTCTGCGCCCGAACGAACCATGGAGCCATGGCAACTTGGTAACAGCTCGAGTTTTTCGGTTTTCGGTTTTCCTTTTCCCGTTTTCCGTTTTCCTTCTTGCCGCGTTTTCCCTTTTTTGCACACAGCAAAGGCAGCGAGCGAGAGGGATGCCGAATAACGGCAACGGCAGCCATTAGAGCCATTCACCCTTACTGTCTTTATGGCATTTTTAATCTCGTGGGTGGGTTGGCGACACAACCTTCGCCTCCCACAGCCCCCCCTGCTCGGCCACGCCTCCTACCCCCACCCAGCGAAGGCATTTTTTGCACGCACTGCAAACACGAGGGTGTGATAAGACAAAATACCCGACATAAATGTGAAAAATATATGGCCAGAAGTGAAAAGGGAAAACGGAAGAAGCCAGCCGCAGAATGGGTGTTTTCCGAGGGGGGTTGTTAGGCAGGGGCGCAGGCTAAAGGGGGGGTATTTAAATATAAATAATTTGGGATACAACAAATTAATATATTCTTTAAATTAAAGAAATTCCTTACCAGTTAGTTATAAGTATATGAAATTAAATAAATATAATAATTTAATATTATAAAAACCCCATTTAGACACCTAACAAACCCCTCTGACTGCGCCACTGACTGCCAGAAAGTCTTGCCAAAAGGAAGCCGGTAAAATCAGACTCTTTTTGGCCCCCCATTCAGCCCATCGCACCGAAGTGGTTCCAATAAATTTGTCGGGCCACCCGGAAAAGAGAGAGAGAGAGAGAGCGAAGGGGCGACGAGGAGGGCATGTTCCGGGCGGAAGGGGAGCTCAACTAATTTTGGACGGACGGACAGCTGTGGAGCATTTGTAGCGATGGCCTATAAATGGCATTAGGCGTCTAGAATTGGTAATCCGCAAGATTTTTGCAAACGGCGTCTGTGCCCGCCACTTCAGCCACGTTCTTGAATTTTTCCGGGGACACGTGTCGCCAACTGACCGCAAGTCGAGCACCGCCACAGTATCTGTATTTGTATCTGTATCTGAATCTGAGACCCCGCCCCCTTCTGCGCCTTTTCCAACCCAATTTAATTGCAAATGAAAGGCGTTTAATGTGCGCCGCTTGCGATTAAAATCGCCGCGAATCGATGCGACACAATCATCGGCCATTCAATGATCACAATAAAGTGGCGCCGCAGCAACTCTCTCTATGTGAGTGGAATTATTTGTTAGCGTAAAGTATCTATAGCTGTGGCTGTCTCTGTATCTGTATCCCTGGCTGTGCCCGCAGCTGTATCTGCAGCTTAGAGAGCCGGGTTTCGTGGGTGGCCTTTTGGGTTCATCAACACTTTTTGGCTCCTTTGTTTGGCTCAGAGAACACAAAGGCCAATGGCAATGGAGAGCAGAAGCTTCAATTGGAAACTAACAACAAAGATACCCTATACATTGGGCATAACTTCTTCAATTCTATTCATTATATTAACATTTATGAAATGAATTAAAAATGAAATGTAGATAAAATCGGAAATTCATTTAATGTTTTCGGAAGAATATTAATTTCTCCGGCAGACAATAAAGGAATAACTTATTAATGGCCAACAATAAATATGATAAACTATTCTGTGTAGCACTTTCTCCTTTTATTTATACCTGGACCCCCCAAGAGTGCTTTAAAAATCCCTCAAAACATACATTATCGCATCTACAAAGCCAAGATACCCATCCGGCAAAGATAAAGGGTAGAGAAAAAGGTTTCGAGGCAGTAACATAACTGCAATTGGCCTCGTCTTGCCCTTTGGACGCCTCATTGGCTTTGGCGTTATACTATTTTTTTTTTTTTGGGAAAGGAAAGGCGAGGAAACTGAATTGAAATTGATTGCCTTCATTGGCTGCTTTTCTCTCCTTTTTTCCAAGTTCATTTGGTCGTTCTATGAACCTTGGCAAGCATTATATCGACTTTTATTGAAAATACATATAAATTGAGCCAACTGCCTTCTGACTGCGAACGCATTTCGGTATTGTTTTTTGGTTTTTTGTTTGCCTCCGATGGGTTTTCCTTGCCTTTTTCGGCCCCCGTTTTCCCAACTGCGTTCACGGCTCGGTGCACACGGGTCCCCGCACTCGATATTTGGGTATATACTATATATATATACTCCTATTCCTATTTGGTGAAAACAAACACGAACTCCGGATTCCCATTCCCATTGCCAGTGCCATTGCCATCTCCATTCCGATTCCGATTCCGATTCGAATGCAGAACTTGGGGGCAGATGTCGGCCATAACTTAGATTGCGTGGGCCGACTTGAAACGATGACGTATTAAAACGCCATTCGGGGAAGCACCCCCGCCTCTTGTTCGTAATCCCCACCACTCCATTTCCCCCGCAAAACGAGAACGTGACACTTAAATTCGTATAAAAAGCATCGATCGATCGATGCGGGTTCTATATTTACCTAGGCGTGCGCATAACTCATGCTTATCCCCCTCGGATGGAAATTTCAATATAATACCCGTAGCCGTGGCAGTTCTTGTGTGTGCACTGAGCAAAAGAAGGTAGGTATTCGGGGAACAAGTTCTTGAAATAATATTATAATTATTGACAAGTATTCTGACAAGGGGTATCACAATTTCTCAGACATCTTTCCCTACATTTTCCTAATTTTTCCCTGTGTACCCCCTCGCATGTTGAGGTGTGGTCCTGAGCAGGGGTCCTGAGAAATTGATTGTCGCTCGCTCCCCGAACCGCTGTGGCACCGCAGACCACAGAAACGGAGCCCGCTTATTAGTGTTTCCAATCTTGCACTTCCTTTGGAATTCTCTTGTCTCTTCTTCTGACTTTTCGTGGCTGACAAAGTTGATTAATGGCTCAGACACACACACACTCGCTCTTGCACTCGCAGTTGGCCCTTTGTTAATGGCTGCTCGGGCAGAGTAATTCGAGAAAATGGTGTCTGATGGCGATGCTGCTGCCATGCTGATCCCAGAGGAAAGTCTTTTGTCACCGACAGGTTTTATTTCCCCTATTGTTTGCCTCCTTTTCTCAAGTTTTCTCCCTTCAGAGGCACTGTATGTGTATGGACGAAGCTCCTCCGGCAAGGAAACTCCAATTACCTGAATTGCTTCATTAGGAGAGAGAGAGCGAGGAGCGGAAGGATTCCCACAAAAGCCAACAACTGGAATAACGAGTTCTTCGAGGGGAGGATTTTTAAAAATACAAAAGGCCTAGGGTTTTCTTTATTCCAGGGAAATTTTCTTTTTGAAACTGGCATCATAAATTGAAGCAAATCTATGAAATTGAAACAATACAGCCAGAAATGTAACTTTTGATATAAGAAAATAAATTGTAAGGGATTTAATGGAAGGCTTATTATAAAATCAGACAGAAACTATCACTATTTCTTTAATAAGGTGAAATTACCTCGTTACCACCCACATTTCTCAAACTATTATGGCACATCAAAGAGCACCAAGTGCATCGTAAACACTCTAATCGCGGTGATTAATCAGAAGATGCAATAAATTTATCCCAAGAATCGCACACAAAAAGAGTGCATTAGCCGACACCGCCAGCGACTTGTTTAATTTCGCGATTAAATTAATATTAAGTACTCTCTGTCTTCGAATTTATTACAACCGGAAAGTCGGGGGGGAAATGGTCGCAGTCACGCATTGCACGCGATGCGGAAAATGGAAAACCTGCGAAATTGTCGCACGCCAGAGCCAAGTTCTAAATAAAACTTTTGTGTAAATTAAATATTAAAGCTAATGGAAATGTGCAAAGTTTGCCTACTGTTTGTTTTCTCATATGTGCACTGCGAGAAAGTTAATTTAAAGAGTGAATAAAATATATACTTAGTTCAAGCTGAAAAGAAATACTTTCTATTCATCAATCTTTGATGGAATTGGAATTTCCAATTATTTGTGTATATTTAACAACAAATATGGAATAAATATTATCAAAATGAACTAGATTTCGTTTGACTTTTGAACCCATTTTTTCGCGGCGTGTGAGAGGGGAATAAACTTTGATTAAATGAGCGGGGAGACTTGGTTCGTCGGTGGGAATCGAGTCGGCAATTGTCTGTGGAACGTGTGCGCTTTTAATTTGATTTTGTCTGCGCCAAATTTACATGTCTGTCGGCCCATTCCCTGTGCCCAAAATGCGCGCCAGTCTGGCTGCCATTCCGGTCCTTGTCTGCGGATGTGTCGCCCACTCCGAGCCCCGAGCACCCTTTCTCCCGTGCATCCTGATCCTGGTAATCCAAACCCCTTTGCCAATTTGCACCACTCGGGCATTAAAACCGCAGATTAACAGCCGCACGGGGTAGTTAAAAAAAAAAACTCGGAGAAACGTGTCATTTTGAATTTTCCGCCGCCGCAGAACGAAAAAAAATAATACAACGACACGAAACGTGCCGATAACACGGTGTCGTATTGGAGCGAGATAGGAATATGAATGGAGGGCCACAACGCGAGGGAGCAGCCAATGTAAATACCAAATAAAGGAACAAAAAAAAGAAGTGGAAAACAGAGACCGAAAGAAAACACAGGGAATCGGAAATTAAACAAAACCGAAACGAAATGGAATTCGCTTATCGCGCCTCATAAATTAACCCTTGCCAGCCGTCGTCCATGTTCCGAGAGATGCGGCAAGGCAGGCCACATCCCCAGCGGGATCAACGTTTATCGACGAAATGGCGGATCTTCGCGCCCCCGAAACCCCTGCCAATGACATTGATCGTTGCCGCAAAGAAAATATTGAAAATATAATTGAAACATTGATATTGCACTGATTCCCGCCGCAGCAGAAGTTCAAGCCGGGGTTCAGAGAGACACAGAGAGATAGGAGCTGAGACAGAGGGGCATGGCGATAGAAAGACAGTCCATAATTCAATTCCCCGGCGAGCGAGACTATCGCCAGGCGCAATTATGGCTTGTAAAATTAATAAAAATAATATATTTTATTATTCCATTCGCGCCGTTATCGCTGTGCGGGGAATGCGAATAAATCATGGCGCAAAGATAGATTAGTGTCTGTGTTGTCTTTGGAAAGAATTAAGCGGTTTGTTTTAGACAATCACAGATACATTTGCTGTACGGGTTGCTTGAGAGGCTTACAAATATTTACATTAAAAGCTGGCATATTTTTAAAGGCTATCAATCCAAATTTGACACGTAAATATTAAAGACAGTTAATTGTAAGGCTTGTTTTGCCATTTTAGAAGACATTTCAGAAGAGATTTAATATTTACATAATTATTTTATAATTACAAACAGTTCTTAGTCAGTAATAAACATAATAATCATCAGTAATAAATTTTTAGGTTATTAAAAATTAAAAAATCAATAAACGTGTCACTTGACATTTATAGAGATTCCTCATTCAGCATCTTAAATTCCCCACAGACCCATTGTAATCCTAAACCTTACCCAAAAAAAAACCCTCACCAGCAGCAAATCTATGCAGAATGGCAACTGAGACTCGGTGAGTTAATTACTTGTCAAACAGCGGCTGTTAGTGCTGTAAATTGCCCGAATGACTCCGCTCAACGCCAACGCCAGTGATTTATTTTCAAAACAAACACCAGAGGATCGCCAGTGGCAGTTGTCCGGGGGGAGACTCGAACCCGCTCCAATATCAAACGATCTGTGACGCCCAAAGCCGAGCCGTGGCACGTACTTCTGCTCCGATTTCAGCCAAAGACCAGGGAGGCCAAGAGGCCAAGGGACCAAAAGACCGACCGACCACAAAGCCAGACTGCTTGGACACTGGCCGCAATTTGTTCGCCCATGTTTTCCAGAGCAATTAAACGGCTCGCAATTACATGCCACACCAAAAGCAAAGGGGAAAGCCAGAGAGGGGAAGTGGTTAATGTCATTGCGGGGCCACAGTGCGTATGCGCAATGCGCACTAATACGGTTGGATTCATTTACTAATCGATACGTCCTTTTAAAAGCCATCAACAGGGTGCTTTCGTGTTTAAAGTTGAGCGTAATAAATGCATATTTTAGTTTAAAAATAAATACATTTGCTACAATAAATTACAAAACCAAGCATTAACTATCTGGCCAATTAATAAAACCACTATACTTCCCGATTGTTATTCGATTACGTGCCCTATTCACAGGCCCAACTAATTCGAAAAACTACAAAGTGAGCGGCCATTAAGACGAGTGAAATGTGAATGGGAATTTAAGATGGGAATGGGTATGTGAATGCGACTGTGAATGCCGATTAATGACCGCCCATTGTAAGCCGCAATTGACAGTGGCTACCCGTGTTTCAAACTAATTAAATGAAACATATAGGCTATATCGCTATACGGCGGTGATTCGCCAAACAATCAACGCCATTATCGGGCCCATAAAACGGGGATCGTTCGGTAGTCCACAACATACGTAACATCACGATCGTTATGCACGGCGCAAGACCATGCGTAAAATCGTAAATAGATCATAAAACGCCCATAAAAAGCCATTTAACGAGGCCCAAAAGAACGCAGATCGATCAATCGAGAGAGTGATTCTCCTCTGTCACCAGGCGCCGAGATGTACTCCAAAGTATTTACCATGGACAGCAGTGGTTTGCGTTTTTGGGGGGCCCTGTCAATAAGCAATGGTGATTTACAATCCCGGGCGAATACTTGACTGGAATTTCGGCTGCAACTTTCACGGAGCCCGAGAGATATTAGCATTGCCGGCTGGGATGTCTAAACCTTTTCATAAACTCGTATTTGCCGGTAAATGACTCCGATAAACAATGCAATTGTCCATTGAATAAGGCAGGAAAAAGGGACAGAACAGAGGTTGAGGGATTTATGACAGGACAGCAGGAGCTATGTGACGAATGCATTCCGCCGAGAAGGGTTCACCGAGGTGAAAGTAGCCGGGAAAGAAATGCACCCGCAGCAGGTAAATCATATTTCTCAAGGCCATTTGGCCTTAAAAAAAAACCATCATATTCCACGGATTACCCGCAATCCTGGGCCCATAACCCATTGGTTCAATGCCAGTCGGGGAATTAACTTCAAGGGTTTCCGGTTAATTGCTGTACTTACCGTTGAAATCGCCGCAAACGACACGCTCGAAGGGGCTTCCCATCCAGTCTGAAATTGAAGAGAGAGGAAAACAATTAACTTATGGGTTTTCTACGAGATATTTTTTGTTAAACAACCAAGGAGTTATGTGTGCTGCTCCCCATGTGCTGTTAATGCGAAAATTCTCGCCCAACAGCCTTGAGGCTTGTGACGCGACGATCTCTTAACTCATGTCCACTGCCCCCTCCGGCAGTTCCCAGAGGTTCCACATGGCAGCCTTCATAAACCACTCCATCGGGCCGTTTTCAATTTAGTTGTCAGCGCCGGCCACAAAAAGCAGAATTAGCCGGGCCACCGGACCACCGGCCGAGTGAACCTCCACTCTGGCCAGTTGAACCGGCTCCGCTTTAAGTAGACCACGCGAGATGGCGGAGATGGGGGAGGAGATATCTGAATGCAGAAGCTGGGGACTCGCTGTGAGCAAGGAGGAATGGAGAGGCATCTGGGGGAGATGACCGAGAGGCAACGACCAGAGTCGGCGGCTCCTCCTAATTAATAAGCAGATGAAGCTGCTCGGCATCGTTGGCGCATTTTTAATTAAAATACACAAATTTCTGTGCATTTGCCTTGTCGCTGTTGCCACTTTATTTGACACACGAACGGACAGACGGACAGACAGACGGCAATCTCTAATATGTACAAGATTCTGCAGGCCGAGACTTCTTTGTCGCTTCGATGATTGCACAATTTATGGGCCAGACGCTTCTTATCTGGCCAAGGCAGTGTTCTGTCTGCACAAGGAAAATAATCGTAGATATACGAAATAATAATAATAAGAAAACTATGTTTCGAAGGATTTTAAATGTAAAACTGATACCAGTCTTTAAATACTCCCTATTTTCTTTCTGTGTACTTATGCAGCCCCTTTCCTTGGCCATTTACTTCGTCTTGCCACTGCACGTGCTGAGTTGGCGATTATCCCAAGACGCGGGGGAAAAGCTTTTGCCATTTTCATGCTTTGTCGGGCTGCGCTTTTCCAGATAATTAAGAAAAGTTAACCTCTTTGCTTTCTTATCAGCATAATCAGGTGCAGGCGCGCCTTTCCTCCCGTTATCCCAGTTTTCTGCTGGATTTTCCACTCCCCAGCACCGCCGTTCGGCTGCAACATGCAACATTGTTGTTGATGTTGCTGCTGGCGCAGTCGGTGCAACGATGTGAAAATGAAAATTCATTCAGACGCTTTGGCGTAAAATATTAAAATTCATTAGTTAAATTGCATTTGGCAAGCATTCAGCTGTAAAACGTTGCTGCACCAGCGGCAACAACAAGCAGTTGTTCGTGTGTCCGGGTCTCTGTGTGCTTTTTCTTCTTTTTTTTTTCGTTTTTGGTTTTTGGGTGGGTTTGCAGGCTTGGCCAAGTGAAAGCCAAGCGCCCAGACTTTTTGCAGGAGGGATTCTCACATACAAATACATATATGTGCAGTTTATGTGCAACTTTATGTACAGTATCTGTATTTTTCGGGGGGGAGGTGGCACAAACGAGGAGGAGGAGAACCCGCTGCGTCGACGTGTCGCGCACTTGGCTGCCATAATGGCGTCATGCTCGTATTTACTTTCATCGCCGCCAGTCGCGTCGTCTATGATCTCGTTGACAATTTTATCGCCGTGGCGCTGTGAGCGGGAGATATGCAAAATATTTCATTGTGCGAAATACCGTTTATCTTCCCGGGCCGGGCCTTTTACATTTGCCAACAGGTTTTGGCCAGCAAATCGCGTCTATCTGTGACTATTGGCCAAATGGGCGTGTTGAATACCTTTATTTATGCACAGGTTTTCATAATTTCATGGGGCTAAAGTAGTGGAATTGATATTTAATCTGCATAGATTAATCGCAGCGCTGGTTATCGCTTTGCCGACACCCAAATCTACCTTAAAATGCTAATTTTTCTGGTTTAGCTCTCTTGTTTATTTATATATTTACTCCGTAAGCCTCTGCAAGTTCTTGACTCTCTTTGTAGGCTTCTTAAAATATGATCTTCATAAAATTACCACCTTGTTTTCGTTTATTAATGCCTTTATTTGAAATCTGTCGGCAGGCCCATCGATGGATAATTACTCATACGAGTTAATGCACATGCCTGGGCCATAAATTCAAGTGAAATCCGCGGGGTTCTCGAGTAAATACATCGCTCGATCTCTTCTCTATTCCGCCGGCCGATGTGCAGTCTATAACTCTGGCCCAATTGACAGTCTATTCATATGCCGTCCGCCATTAATCAGGAGGCGTTCAACCCGCGGTCGGGTGGAGGAAAACCGAATTCGCTCAGTTTCTTGTGCACTGTGGAAATAGCAAATAAATCTGCCGGGCAGAAATGCGCGAAAAAGAGCGAACGGATCGCGTAAATTAAACTGACCCACATAAATTTGGAGGCGAGTTCGCTCGTACTACGTTAGCCGCATAAAAAGATACACTTTTCGCCGTTGTATCTGTGCCTCTGTATCTCTAGCCGGGGCTGTATCTCGCGGCGAGTATCTGTATCTGGATTTCGTATGCGCGGAGCGGAGCACACATCCCAGGCTTTTTTCTGCGTTTCTGTGCGCGGGGCAACCTTGAGGCTATTTAAATTACAAATCGACGACAGACAGACAAGCGAAGCATTTTTCAAACTATTTTCATTTTTATTTACTGCCAACTTTTTAGCCTCTTCGCTCATTTCGTTTTTGGATACGTTTTGGGGATTCGGATTCGGGTTCGGACTCGAATCGCGCTGGAAGACTGATGCGAAATAAACGACTTGGAAGTGCCCCCCAAAGTGTTCATTATGAATTGGAATTGGCGGTGGAATGGCACGGGAAATGGGAATGCCATTGGAAAATGTTTGCGCCACGTTTATCTATTGTTTATAGGAGCTGAGAAGGGTATAAACTAACCATTTGGAGCACTGCACGTGGAAAAACAAGATCGGGAAAATGGGGAAAATATATTTAAGCTATGGAAAGATATAACTTTGATTTAAACCGCTAATCTGTAGATTTGTATTTTCCTTTCTATCTATATATTTTCTTCTATCTATCTATCTAACTTCTATCTAATTTCTGTTAAGAAACCCCATCACTAAACCTTCTTTAGATGTTGTTTATGTCTGTGTAATATACCATGATTTATTTGTACACAAAGAGCTTTAAGATCGATTCATAGATCGTAAAAAGGAAATTGATTTAAGAGTACATAGTTCCTTTCAAGCTTTCAGAGTGTGTTTTTCCGCTGTGTAATTGGCATGATTTATTCATTTAAGGTGCTGATTTTTCTTCATAAATAAATTACGAGATCAGTAGATTGTCGGTTTTATTTTCCCTAATATACAGGGGGAATTTCCACCGATCTATTGACGATTTGTATAATTTTTAAAAGCTATTTTTCCCCTATTTTATTTATATAAAAAATGTAGTGCGTGACTCACCTGTGAGCGTCATCCAGGGATATCTTGGCAGATCGGCAATGCCGGCTCCGCCCGCTCCACCGGCTCCTGGCATCACGCCGGAGGCTGGCTGGGTGCAGGCGTTGCCCAGGGAGTCCACGCCGATCGCTCCGGCACTGGCCGCGGATACCGCCGATGCGGCGGCTGTGGCGTGCTGATAGAACTGGGCGAACTGCGCGGAGGCCGAGGCAGGTACGCTCATCGACTGGTAGCTGTTCATCACGGTGTCCGTGTACCTGCTGTGGGCGAGACAGAGAGAGAGAGAGAGAAGGACATTCGATTAGCCTCGGCAACATGTGTGTGATCCCTGCTCTCCCGACTCCTGATTCCTGATTCCTGACTCTGCACTCCCACTGCCGTCCAGAAGTCACATGCTAATGAGCCGCTGTGCCCTGACCATTTGCATGCCCCCTTCTGCGGTCGCCTCTAATTGCCCACTAATCCCGAACACGCCCACGCACAGCAGGACTCACTGTAGCCACGGTACAGTGGACTAATATGCAAATGGCCGCAGCGGAAGGTCAGGCTGCGTGCGAATCTTGCGGGCACCGCAGGCTGCTCTAATTTGCCGGCTTTATGGCCATTCGATATGAATGGCCAGTGGTCAGGGACCTGAAGGCCTGGACCCCGGGAAGCAGGATCCTGCCCATAATTAGAGCGCATTCGAAACGGATTTGCGGTTTGCGGTTTATGGAGATTTGAACTCAACTCAAGGTTTTGACAATCGAGAGCAAGCGAAATGAGTTCCCGGAAAGGTGACTTTAGGTTTATTTTTAAAGGGGAAGCTGTCTTTCTTAACTTAAAAATGTAGGAACTTGAGCAGGCCAGGGAATCGAGTTGTTAGTTGTCATAGTTTTAAAATAAATACTAACTTAGCTTGCCCCAAATCGATATAATACTCCCTTATGTTTCATTAGAGTTGCAGGTTGCAGTTGAATTTGACATAAATGGGAGATCAAAGATAAAAGTTTGCATTAATATGAATTTTAGGACATCAAAGGTTTTGCTTTATTTAATAATTAATATTCTTAGTCATTAGAAAGAAATTAAATACGAATTAGAGAATGTACCAATAATTATTTATATATTTATTGACTTTGGCCAATACAAATCTTGAATTGGTATTTAATTTGAAAACAAGTTTGGATGCGTTTTGAATTAAATATTTTAAATATATTTAAAAGAGTTTATCATTCTCTAAAAAATGTTTAAAGGTTCCGAATGAAATTTTAATAGCAACGGGACAAGTGTATAGTGTTTTTTAGCTCTAATTTATCAGAAAATGTAATAGACTCCATTTTCCCCCAACTCCCTGAGCCCCAACTCACCTGCACGACTTATCCTCCAGTCCAGAGAACCCGGCCATTCCGGAGAGTCCTCCGTGGCTGCTCGGGTGATTCGACACGTACGGATACATCTTGCTGGTGGGGATGGCAAACGAGGAGCTGGCCGCGGCGGCGGCGGCTGCTGCAGCGGCTGCTGCGGCAACAGATGCGGATGCCGCTGATGCGGATGCGGCGGAATGCGACGCGGACACGGATGCCGCCGATGCGGAGGCCCCGGATCCCGGCGAGTTGTCGTTGAGGCTGCGGTGCAGCGAGGAGCTGCCGGAGGCCGACGGCGATGGGGAGCAGCTGCTGTCGCCCGCCGAGGGGGGCGTTAGCAACAGTTGCTGGTGGGCGTGGCCGTGCGAGGCGGCAGCGGCGGCGGCGAGCTTGTTGATGTGGTGGTGCTGCTGCTGGAGCTGGAGGGCAGCGGACAGCGAGGAGTACTGGTGGTTCTGCTGGTGGTGCACCTGTGCCTGCTGCGCTTGCTGCGCCTGCTGCTGCTGGTGCTGGAGATGGTGCTGCACCTGCTGGTGCTGCTGGAACGGCGACGAGGAGGAGACCGGCGAGTGGGGCGACTGGTGGCCCAGGTGCTGGCTGAGCTGGCTGGGCGAGAGAGATCCGCCGGATCCGCTCAGGTTGACGTTGTTGTGGTTGCTGCTGCTGCTGGGGCTGCCGCTGCTGTGGTTGGTGTTGCTGCTGGCGCTGGTGTTGTTGCTGTGGCTCACGGCGGAGGCGGCGGCGGCTAGAGCGGCGGCGACTGCTGCAGATGACGAAGTCGGGGGGGTGGTGGTTAGGTGGTGCGAACTGATAAACGGCTGGAACTGTGGATACTTTGGCAGCATACTATCGAAAACAAATTTTGACATTGCACATAGTTTTCTGCTCTCTGGCCGAGGATCGAATCTTCGGATTGTTTTCTGTTATTCTGTTATTTTCACTCAAGTTCTTTTCGTTGTTTCGACTTCGGTATGATTGGCTATGTTTTTTGGGTTTGAATATTTAGGTTTAAGACATTTCAAGCATTCTTTAACAAATTTTGTGCGAATTCAGCGAAGGAAAAAGAGCCAGAAGTTGGTACTAATTGAGTTCTTAAGTTGTTACATTTTGAAACTTGGAAATTTAATATCTAAGAAACATATTACTCTTTTTGACAAACATTTTATATAATTTCAAGGGTTTTTATTTATTATTTCAATTAACTGACAAATTTCAATGTATTATATTGCAGAAGAATCCAATTCCTGATTGAATTTAGTAAAGAATAGATTGTATTCTATATTTTCCCTCCCTCTTAAGTTATAAGACAGTTAAAATATATAACAAATATGTAATCAAAATCGTATAAACATGACCCTAATATTTATATTACTGCCTACTCAACCACAAAACAATATTAAGTTTAATGGCATAAAATC
>JAEIIH010011489.1:0-10939 GCA_018904745.1 Drosophila orosa
TGAAAATAAAATGTAAAATCCTTTCCTATCAAATCCGCAAACGGATAAAGATCTACAAACCCCTTATCGTTTGTTCAAAGTTCAAATAAAATCTGTTAAATATGGCCTATAATTTTTAATTGTATCTGGTAGATTATCCCTTCTCGCTTGATACTTATACCCCCTTTTTTAGATACATATAAAACCCATATTTTAAAAATATATAAAAACGCACTCATTCTCCCATTTGTACGCAATAAAATGGTGTGGCAAATTTTTATTACCTCGTCGCCTGCATATAATCCCAAATTATCGCTGGTGGACCTGTGTGCTGTGTAATATCCTTTCAAAAAACATTACATCCGCGCACCTTCAACGAAGTCCCAACTCCCAACATATTTCCACATTCATTACATGACATGAACAACGGGGACAGAAACAAAACAGGAAATTGCTACTTAAATTCAAAGCCAATCTCTGTGCTGGCAAATGTTCCAAAAATAAGCCAAACAGAAAATAAAAGATAAAAGCCGAAGACAATGGCGGGCAAAATATGGCAGGGCCTCGCACAGAATGGAAACTGTGGTGTTGGGAAACTCGGGGGGAAAAACTGGGAAACCGCCCAAGTAGCGACGACATTTAACGTTTTAAATCTGATTATTCCACAACAACTGTCAATAATGCAGAGAGTGAGGCAAAAACCTCAGGGGAAAAGGGACCACGAGCCAGGACCTCTTTTCTTCTCACCCACACTAAGCCGATCCCAAATGAGCTCGGCGATTTTCCCAGCCTGCCTTTTTACCAACCGCAAAACGAGGCGAGAAAATTGTCACCGAAAAGCAAAAAGCGGTCTCCGTCGAATTGTGTAAATCAAAAAAATAATTGCGACTGATAACAACATCAATAACAATAAGCGGCGAGGCTACCCCAGGCCAGTCTGAAAAAAAAAAATGAAAAGGTGAAGCCACCACGAATTGCACACAATAACCATAAAGGATAAGGGGATAACGTTGAAAGGGGTTGAGTCTCTGGGCTCGGAGGATGGAGAGGGCGTGGCTGTGCCTTGTCAAAATACTAGACTCCGTGGTCGGGGCTTCCGGTGCTCGGGGTTCTGTATTATTCCGGGTTTGGTATATTTTCGCCCCTCCGGCTAATTTATGGCTCACTCTCTTAAAGTTTTGTTCGAATTTCGGGCTCGTAAATCTTTTCAACACATACAAGCCAAGCCAAGCCGCACAGGCACTCTATAATACACTCGACTCCTGCGAGTTCACTTCGCCACCGCACTTCAGACCACCGAGCGACTTCTACTTCAACACTTGGCGGCGTTGCCTTTATTTACTTCATATTAATATTAAGTTCATTGTGTCAAGTTGCCAGCGCCGATTCCTTATCACTTTTTTTCTTCTTTCTTTTTAATTTTAGTCGCGCGCAAGGACAATGAGCGAGCGATGAGAACGACACTTCTCCGGCTTGTTTGTCGGGCCTTTGGCTCCGGCCAGGGGCCCCTGGCTTGGCTTGGCTTGGCTTGGCGTCGGCTTATCTCCTGGCTGCCTGGCATTTACATTCAACGCTTGACAGCTTCTTCGGGGGTTTCCCTTCCTCACTTCCCTGTGAAAAAAGAAGATTTCCCTTTGTGATCCGATATTTTTGAGGCTTTGCCAGCGCGCGCCTTAAAGTGTCTTAAAGTTTGGCGCCGCGCGGATAATTATCGAGGGAAATGACAGGCACCCCCGCCGAATTTTCACACAGTTCGGTGAATATTCGATAGCGTTATGCTGTGGGGAAAATACACCAAAAGGCTTTTCCATGTGCAGTTTTCACAGAATGTCCTTGTTCTTATTTTGTGCAAAGATGTATTCTTCTTATGGGTTTACTACATTTCTTTCTTTTAAGTTATTTCTTTGGAGCTACCACATATTTCGGATACATTTTAATTCCCCAAAAGAAACCATATAATTACAATTAAGTTATTTAATTATACTACAGATAAACCCTTTAAGCCAAAACCATAAATCAACTCTGGCTGTCACAAAAATCTCTCTAGTTTTAGGAAAAACTCTTCCAAGCTGTCTTTTCAAACATCATTCCCTCAGAAAGGCTTTATTATTAACGCAAAAGTATCAAGTGTCTGAAATAACTCCAAAAATCTTTAATGATAATTGCCAGCAAGACATTGCCCTAACCCTTGGCACCATTTAGCACCACCGAAAGCACTTCTCAAGTCTGTCATCGAGCACTTGCCCAGTTCATCAGGATCTGGGCGGAGTTCCCTTCCACCTGGTATCGCGCCAGATGTGCTCAAACACAACCGGAGTCATCAAACAAATAGCTATATATCATAGCCACGCTGATAATGCGCCCTGATTAAAGGCTCGACATGGGCGGCGTCTGCCCCCCCGCGGGCCAACCTTCCGAGGGTTGATTCTGATCTGCTGACTTTCGCTTCCCATTGTGCCAGTCGGGGTTTCAGAATTCAGAACTCAGAATTCAGGACTCGGGATTCCAGAGCCCTGCGTATTTGCATGCCCCGCGAGTCGTGCGCGTCATCATCATAATCATCAGTGTCACAGTCGCCATCAAAGTAATTGCAGCCACACTCCGCGACAATCCCAGTTGCTCCATTGGAGCGTGCTTGGAAATTATTTCACAATTTTTAATAGCTTCAGCTGGCGCCGTGACTTGGCTAATTTAAGATTTGGTCCTTGGGTTTGGCGACCCCCAAGACAATCACACATTTGGGAGCCCTTCCAAGGGCAGGCCCAGGCACTTGTGGTTAACCCCTGAGAGTGTCATTCCGTTTGGGTCTTGTTATTGCTAATGAGTTATATGGTTTATTGCAGGATTAACTTAAATCATTAAATGCAGGATAAATGCTTGAGTGAAGCAAGAAGATTTGTATACTTCATTTACAAGTATTTCAGCCTTTAAGAAAGGATATATTTCGATATGCACTACATTTCCACCTAATGAAATAAAACAAAAGTAAATTGACATTGGCCAGGATATTGGACCTTGGCTATGTTCAGCAAAAAATGCCTGCTTTTCCATCCAGCAATTTGGAAACTTTAGCATCAGTCGGCTGGCGGTTTTTATGGCATTTTGCGACCCCCTCTTTTTGGCCTTTTCGGCGGTCTGCCAACTGGCTTTCGGGCCATGGCCATTGCACATTTCGTTAAAAGAAGATACTCACTCTCTTTGTCTTCCTTTTGTTCCTGTATTGTTGTCCTCGCCTGACACAAAATTGAGTTAATTATCGTGTCGCATAATTAGAAAAGTTAAGGCCGAAAACAGTACCCAAGTTGGCCATTCGAGAGAGACAGTTTTGCGTGCGGGCGGAAAACCTTAATTTCACGCTCTTATGCGGAAAACGCATTTCAATTTCCCTAATTCCAGTTAATAACTCAACAAATACGCCAGAAGGCAAAGAACTTCTAAATGCAAATATTGATAGATACTTTGTTGAGTGTGCCAAGCAACTCAGGCGAACTTCCACTAAATGATTATTATGGCCAAGACGATGATGGGGCACGGAGTGGGGAATGTGTGGATGGGGGGTGTGGGAAATAAGTAGCACGTCTAAATATGAAAAGCGCTTGGCGGTGGCTCCAACGGGGGCGCGGGGGTGGGTAAAAATGATTCAAGTCGCCTTCACTTTGCTGCCAAGCCAAAGACAAACATTCCAAAGGCAGCCCAGACGGCCAGAAGGGGATGGTGGCAAGGGGATCAAAAAATAGGGAGAGAGAAAGGGGTAGTGGGTGGTGGGTGGTGGGGTTTAGTAAGTAACTGGGCTGGCTGACTGCCCGGGGGCATAATGACAATTACAGTTACCGCGTGCCACGCAGCCAAAGCGAGCTTTTTACTCTGGGTTTAAGCAAATAAATCCGTCCGAAAACGTTTTCCATTCCCCCCACGCTCTCCTTCACTCTATCTCTTTATTTCTGCGTATTTGTAAGACTCTCCGCACACTGAGAAAAATGACAAATACTTAAGGTTCTTAAGAGCTCTAAAATTGATTACATTTATGGTTTTCCAGGTTAGAATTTAATTTTTTTCAATTTCTAGTGAGCTTGCTTGGCAATTTTCACTCTTTTAACAGATTTGTTTATAAAACTTTTATAAAATTAGATTCCATATACTTTATTTAATTGTATTGATCGAAATGTAATACTTTTTCAAGGCTTAACTGCTTCAAAATATAATTTTCCAATCAAAAGGTTATTTTTGAACCAGTTTCTATATTAAACAAGAATACATTCTTAATTATTGTTTTCTCTCTCTTTCAAATAATGTGAAAATATTATTAAATAGTAAACCCCCTTTTTATTAAGATCAATAAAATATATATTATATTTTATTTCCGTGCAATTTTTCGCATCTACGCTCAATGAGACACAAACAAACAGGCGGCAACAGCATCAGCAGCAACGCCATAGAGACCAACTCCCGTTTTGGCCCTCACCCTGGGCCCCAATCCCAATCCCAACCCCGAAAGCCCCTCAAGGGTCGGCTGCCAGAGCCAAGCAATTCAAAAGGGGTGAAAAAGCTAAACATGACCCCCAGCGATCCGCACACAAACAGATACAGATACATTCTACAGCCACAGATACAGATACAGAGAGATGCAGGAGCGAAGGAGCTGCGCGCGAGCGAGGGAATCTCTCCTTTCATGTCTCCTGTGGCGGCCATCGACCACGAAAATAAAGCGTGGCAAATACAAATAGAAATAAGTCAAAATGTATCCAAGGGAAGCAGCACACTCGCAGCGGAAACGGAAATGGAAGCAAAAGGCGGACGAACGGGGAATCCACTATGTTTGTTAGTATGCGAGCGAGTATGTGTTCCATCTGCTGATGTTTGCTTAATGAATTGAATCTTCTATTTATATACTTCATTTTTATTTCAACATTATTATTTTTTACCACAAAAGGAAGTAACAGCCCCAGACGCACAGCGGAAAAAAAACAAACAAATGAAACAATTAGAATTAAATGCACCCTTGGGACTGAAAGTAAAAAAAGCGTAATCAAGAGGAAATGTTTTCATCAGCTTTTGCAACATTTGAATGCTCTTTAAAGGGGATTTTTACGGATTGAAAAACTGAAAGAAATTATAAGGATATATAAAAATGTAGTATAATTTGTTTATCTATTTTCTTTTTTTATATTTGGAACATCAAGCTAGCAAGGCTTCTTTGGAAAACGAAAATTTTGATTGATTCATAATTTTGCCTAAACATTTTTCCAATAATTTATTTTAAATTTTTTTTTAAATATTGAAAGCGACTCGAAAAAACCATACAAATCACCATATCTCGTAGGCCGAAGAACACAGTTTTTGCAATATTAGTAAAAAGATTAAGAATGCATTCAATATAAAAATTAAATTAATTTTTCACTTACCGATTTTCTTATTTTTGTTAACTTCTTATCCTTTTTCTCCTTTTTGAATCGAAAATTGTGTAATTGTGGGATTTGGTCTCTTTCCTTTCATTCCCAATTTTTAGCTCACATAATTAAAAATGCATGTATTTATTAATTAGGCACTTAATAAAAAACAAAAAAAAGTACATATTTACTTTTTCGTTGACAACAAGAAAAGAATAGAAAGAACTGAAAACAAACAACACACCAATGATCTCTGGCGTATTTAATAAGCATTGCACTTTTATATTCGCTTGATTTATACCCGTACTTTAAACACTTTATATTTACATTTATTACTTTAAAAACTGTTTATTTACTTTGTTTTTATTGAGAGTTTACTCTCCTTGCATACACACACAAAAATGCAGAGACTACCACACACACATATATATATACATGGCTGCTGCTGCCTTTTGTCCGCGGGAGTCTCAGGTGTTATTATTGCAGTTTTAGTGGCTTTAATTTAACTTGCTACTTGCTAACTGCTTTGGAAATATCTTAAATCGTTTATCACGTAGTTATTTATTAAGTTCACTTCGTCATTTGCGCAATTTTCGACTTTTTCTCAATGCTTTTTTCCGCTGTCACAACTCCTATTGGAAGGAAAATCAGCACTCACTTGGCATTTACGTAATTCCATTCAAAATGCACTTGTTGAGTGCCTAATTAATTGTTCCCCGCATAAAACGCACTTGATTTTATTGATTTCATTGTTTAGTTGGTATTATTAAACGTTTTTCATTGGATTATAAACGTTTTTCTGCAGCAATTATACTTTTTGGCGATCGTGTTCTTCTTCTTTTTTCACGTTTATCTTTTCACCACTGTAATTGGCCACACTTCCATTGGCAAGATCGCGTTAGTGTCAAATCGAAACCGTAGAACTAGTTCCGAAGTGTCGAACGAGATCGCCAAAGTTTAAAATTGAGAAAGAAAAAACGTTACGAAAAAAACGTTACAAAGTTCTATACACTTTGGTATTAATAACGTATATAGTTCTATACTCTTTGTAAATACCCAGCAAACGATTAAATAATTAAAACTAACTGCGGTTTATGCGGAACCAATTAATTAAGAATTAAACACGCGAATTTTTAGGGAATTTAAATGAGAATCAAAATAAATGTGTTCTTATGGCTAAAGTGTATCAAATTAACAATTTTTAAAGCCATTCATGTAAATATGAATAATGATTTTAAAGTACGTGTTGTAGGTGGGTGTAATTTTGCGGTTCTTTCTACTTCTTTCCATTTCTTGTTTTCAACACAGATATAAATATTTTCTTTTTTTATTTGTGTTTAATTAATTAATACATGAATTATTAATTCTACGATTTAAAAAAAGCGAAAGGAATGAAAGATACAAAGTCTCGTGAGTGACATGAAGTAAGTGTGTATTGTTTAAATTACACATTTTTTGATTCAACATGAAATAAAAACGAACAAGAAAATAAAGAAAATAAGAAAATCGGTAAGTGAACAAATAAATTAATTTTTTTATTGAATTCCAATTTCCTCTTACTTTATCTTTCGCCATCAAACCCTTTAACTTGATTGAAATTATATCTTCAGCTTTTATTTTATTAACCGACCAACAACTTAACTAAATTTATATTTCTTTCAACTATTGAGAGTTTAATTCATAGTATTGATATAATTATTCGGAAGTAAGTAATAGTAAGTAAAAATATAGTATAATAGAGTATATAATAGAGTATATAATATAAGACATGATTTTTTAATAAATCAACATTTCATTGCCATAAATAAATACCTATCTTTTGGGCAACGCCATTTAATGTTCACAGAATATTAAATTATTCTGTTTTTTATGGTTTTGGGACAGAATAAAATAACCCATCTTAGACCAATTTGTTTACCTTTTCATAACTGTTATCCTGTTTTATCCTTCGAGAACATTTACGCTTTCAGATTGGCAGACAAAACACAAAGGATCAGTGAGACCGCAAAACCAAATTATCATAAGTTTTATCAAGCAATCCATTTATTTCCGACTAAAATGCCATTTCATAACCTCAGCCGGATAACGAATAAAAAAAAAGGACTCCCCTACAAACAAAAAACTCGACAAGACTGGAGAATTGCATTCGCTTTCGATTGAGATTCTGCGGTCGCACGCATAAATCTGTTGCTGTTTTTGATTTCACTCGCCGCGGATAATGAAATTAATCGCCTGTAATGGTTTATTGTGTTTCTGGTTCTGGCCGGACCCAAAATATGGCCCCACCCAACCGTGGAGGAGTCAGCCAACCAAAAATGACCGACGACCAGATACAAAAATTTTGTTTGATTTCGTTTTTTCTCAACTGTCTCCCTTTGTGGATTTTTTAGGGGGAACTGCAGGATGGAAAATATATTGAATTGTCATTGAAAGCCGCGTGGCCATAAATAAGTCCGGCTAATGGGGCGCGTTTCATGCAATTTTTGTGATTTAGTAGAGGCTTTTGGGTTTGAACAGGGCGGCATCTAGGACCCTCGTATATCAATGGATTACTTTAAAATGGCAAAGCGACGAGCAAACTGTCACGCTTCCAAAACTAATAACAGCAGCATAATCATCATAAATCCATAAAAGAAAATCGTATTAATCCGGCCAACCCCGAAGACAGGAGACATTTTTGATGTTTTGGGTTGAAAGGAGAACAGGAAATATCGCCCCTTTGTCTACTGTCTACTGTCTACTGTCTGCGGCTTATAAGCTTCGTTCGATGACACACACACTTGAAATTCAAATTACTACACATTATATAATATCCTGCAGGCTCTCACCGCCCACCGACACGTACTCGTGAGGCTGGCAGGACATGTTGGCACAATACGACATAACAGAGCTGCCTTGGGGCAAGCAAAAAAGAAAAAACGTAATAGAAGAGGGAGTGTATAGGAAGTTGCAGGAAGGACCAGAGTTGCAAGGTACTTCTTTCTAGCTTTCTCTTTCCCTATCGCCAACATCTTCTCATCTCCTTAGCTCGGCAGTTGATTAAGAAGACATCATTTAAGTTTAAATACACATCAGACTCTAGGTGGGAGAGGTGGCAGCCATACAGTGGGGGATAAAATTACATGTATTTACCTGGTAAAGTCCTAAAATTACATAAAGTAATCTTTTTATTGTATTTTCTAATGAAATCTGTACTTTGAAAACCCCTTTAAAGCAATCAAAAAGTTTGACTTGAGGCGGGATCTTTGATTTTTACACGCCGAATAAATGTGGAGGCCTTATGTTTATTCTGCATTTTTTTCGTTAAATTAAACGTATTTAATATATATTTTATTAAACTCTTACTACTTATAAAATATATTTATTAGCTCTACTTTTAATTTTAATTTTTAGCTTAAACTCAGACAGTAGCTATTATTTCCCTAGGGCGCCTCTATTGTTTCTCATTGAATGCCTTTCATGGAGCTCCTGAAAGTTGTACAAAGTTACTGACTGTTTTTTTTTTTACACTTTTTTTTTGCACAGGAAACACCACGTAGCATAACTTGCGCACACAACTGTACTTTCACACACAATTTCAAGTTATAATCAGTGCTCATTATTATACCAGACACGTTTTCAGATTTTGCGTGATTATGCGCCGCGGCTCGGCAACATCTTCGGAGTTTTTGGGCAAACACGGAGACGGGGAGGGGAGGGGAGTCAAGGAATTAAACTTGAAAATAGCTTAAGAGATACACGCTGTGTGTATCTAGCTAGCATGTTGCCTAGGTCCTGGCCGAGCTGGATTTTCAGAGGGCTCATGCCATAATGCTTATTGTTGTCATTTGTTCGGGCGTTGGGGCGGCGAGAAGTTGGCGAAAAATATGCAAATTATAATGAAAAACTTGACACTTTACATGCAAAGCAACAAGAACAAGAGTCGGAAAGATTTCCCGGAACCACTAGCACTCCTCGGCCGATGCGAATCCTGCGGCAGGCGATTAAGCGCGCCAAATGAAGCGCTCGCACTGCCTGCGCATTTTAATTAAGCGAGCAAGCCGAATGCGAACCGTACTGGTAGCTAGCTCCTTTCGGTTGGCAGCAGAGGACCCAACCGAATTCGTCCTTCGGTGGAAACTCCTTTGCTCCTCACTCATCAGCATTTTCGGTACGCGAAATTCCCGTAGCATTTGCATAAAGTTTTGCTGCAGCTGCAGCTTTGTTTCGCCTGGGTTTTTGATTTCAGCCACAAAAGTCAACGAATGTCTTGAGAAGTTATCAGAATTCGAGGTGTCAGGCCAAATTATAAGGCTTTAAATAAATGTTCGTCTTGTGCGCTGAAGTTTTCCACAAGGTGGGGTGGTGTGGAAACTTTATTTCCAAAAGGAAAGTACGCGGGGGAACTAATTGGGGCTGAGGAAATATTAGAAAATATAGGTGGGAGTTATGATATGAGTTCTTTAGGTAATAACTATTTTTATAAAGCCTATAAAATCGTACTCTATTCATAAATAATATTACCAAGTTTCCCTTTAACTCTATCTTCTTTACTTAAAAGAATAGGAATTCCTGTAGAACACAATAATCATAGCTTAACCCCACCACTAACAATCAACTTTAACAGCTCTTTTAATTCCAAACCTCCAGGCACGAAAAAACTTTCTACGATTTCTTTCGCACACCCTGAAACACACACACACACAGAGAGACACACGCACAAAAGTCATAGAAATTATAGCGGAAAATTACCTTAACGAAAGGGCTTCCGCGAGGATAAGGACAAGGATGAGCATGAGAATGAGTGTATCCTTGCCGACACAACTGTACCCGCTTGTAAGCCACTTGTAGTGGCGTTGCCAGTCTGGCCCGAAAACAAAAGCAATTAGATGTCGCCAACTGGCTGACTGGGATTGTGGATTCTGGATTCTGAATTCTGGAGGTCGAGCAAGTTGCTGAGAGTGGGTTAAGTGTGAGCACGCTGGCATGGGTTAAATGTAATTGCGAGTGTGCGTGTGTGTTGGGAGCTGAGAGACCCAGTAAAAGTAAAAAGTTTGCCCACGCGATTTTCTTGGTGAAACTATAAATTTACAAGCCACAATCAGGGACGCCGCTGTTATGTGCGCCATCTTTTCTCTGGGCAATGGAAACAGTGTTGGCAAAAAATTTAGCCAATATTAAATCGGATAATGAACAACAGGTTTATAAGACAATAGCCCTAGCCAGCATTTTATAAAATTTCTGATCAAATTTCAGTCTTGTTTGAGTCAGTTTTCTGATCAAATTTAGCATAATTGCGCTCGTTTTCTGATCATTAATGAATATATTTTGAGAGAATGTATCAGTCATTGTGGAGTAATTTTCCAGTCTTTTTCGAGTCGCACATGATATAAAACCTTTTTTAATTATTTTAAAGACTCCAAAAAGGCTCTTCCAGGAGAATTATTGTAAAAATGATCTTCCAAATGCTGGTCAAGTGTGTTGGAACTTGTAGTACACTCTGATTATTCCAGGCATGGTCCTACTTCTAAGCCAATTATAAATTCAATTTAAAATTAATTTAATCTATGAATTCTATTTTAAACAAAACAATT
>JAEIIH010011516.1:0-12723 GCA_018904745.1 Drosophila orosa
TTATATATTTTTTAAACCAAATCAGAAGGTTATATTTATATCACTTTAACATTTTGGGTATCCCATTGTCGAATCCTTATTAACTTCCAACCCTCACTTCTTCGTTAAAGAAAATTACAAATGCAAAAGCCGCCGAAAACCCAAGCGAAACCCCAATTTAATGTTTGGGTATGCACAAATTAGACAAAAACCATGGAATCCTTGGCTCCATGGACCTGGACACAACTAACGGCACTCCATGGGGCAATGTGAATCAATCATTAGCATTTTATTGTTGAAAAACCAATTTGGCACATTTATGAAGGGGGCTGGCCTGGCCTCCGACGTGTTGTTCTCGCCTCGGAGATTCGGTTGATTTTAGGGTTTATGGCTTTCTAACCTTATTATCGATGGGCTTTCGTTCTATTGGCAATATTTATGGCAGCCCATGACGTTACCCTAATGATTCCCTCGCGTATCGTTTTCAAGGTAGCAACTTCGATCCTTTGAGAATTTATACACACACACGAACACACTTGACAGTCCCATATTTTATTTCGTTATTTTTATTGGCAGACGTCAACGAAATACAAAAATGTGTCAATTGTACGCTGGGGAAATCGCTGCCGAGGCTGCCAACGATGTAAGCAGCCGAATGAAGATATATTTATCACTCATTTCCGGCCTGACAAGCTTGATGCTCTTTTGCCATTATCCAAGAGTTCTTCGAGGGCAAAGATAAACTTGCCACATTTCGAACAACAAAAGAGTGAGAGACGCGCGAAACTTTTGGCAGATTTTACTTTATTGCCCCAAGAAGAAGGTATACTTTTTGAGAGGTTAGACAATGAAGGCGAAGAAATAATTCAAGGAAATTATTGAAACCCGTAGAACCAAACTAAATTATCTCAAAAATAATACTAGTATTTTATTTATATATTTAAGACTGGATAGATATTGCCTGTATTCATAAAAATAATGTACAGTTCAAAAGTTTATTGTTGGATTTTCGATTTTTATAGTATTCTTTAAGAAACTATAAACTTTTGAACATTTATGCACATTTTTCCTGGTTGTAATTTTGAATTTTTATGTAAATTTAAGATATTAACGTTGAATGTGAGTATAAACAGAGTAGTATTTCTTTGGTTAGTTAAGATCAACTTATTATATTTATACCCGGGCTTTTATGTGGCAACATAATTATTTTAGCATCTAAAGGCACTAAATTAAATACAAATTCAAGTTAATATATACAATTTAACAATTTATATAATTTATAAAAGTAATACCAAAATTGAGAGACTCCTTAAGATCGAATTAAAGTATCATTTAGTAGTTTTCTCTTTATGGTTTGAATACTATTTCAATTGTAGCACAACTGCTAATGCTAAAACCGCCTATGTTTTATTCTAATCCCACTCAACACCCCCTAACATCGCACTCTAAATAATTGCTCTGTCACACATAATACAAGCCACGGAAATGGAAAACTGTATCGCACAAAAACCCCGTGAAACGATTCGCCGCCAAAATTTGATTTCCCCCTTTGATAGGATTTCTCATCCATTAGCTCAACTGAATGGATGGCGTCGAGCTTTTATTGATTACATCTAATGCTCATCATATGCGCTCTGGCAGCACACACACACACCCAAAATAGAGAAGAAAAAAAAGCGAAATAATAATCATTTCAGACAAAAGAAAAGCGTGCAATATTTTATCAAATTATGCGATGTATGCAACTTCCGCTATAGGGCGAAGCCTTAACACCCCGCTGCCCGACGAGGCGTACTTACAATTTATCAGCATCAAATGGAAACCAAACAGCGAGGGTGGATCGGGGGGTAGTAAGCCAGCTACGGAACAACAATAATACTGCCGGAGCAGTACCAATTCGAATTAAAATGCTGCTGATGCTGGAGGATGCGAAGGATGCGAAGGTTGCGATGGCTGCGAAGGATGAAAATTGAGCACCACCCCCGGCACCGGCCACCGCCACCCTTGGCGAAAAAAGGGGTTGTTTGTCGGTTTTCCCTAGCTTTTCTTATTCCTCTTTTTTTTTTTTTTTTTTTTTTGTTTTTTTGCGCGCGCGTTGTTGCAAATGGATATGGAATGTTACACAAACAAAAAGGGAGTAGGGTGGCCGAGTGGAAGTCGAAAAAGAAGAGCTCGAATCAAACCCAAATACCAAAAAGAGAAGCAGCGCAACACGGAACAAAAACGAAAAAATTGCAGAACCACGGACCACCACGCACAGGACACAGAAAGGACCTCGCAACCAGGAACAATTCGAAAACAAAGGGCGCAACTTTGACACGAGGGGAGAGTGGCGAGTGGCGAGTGGTGAGGGTGAAGGCTTGTGGGTGACTGCGTTGCAGGAGGGATTGCAGGAGCGGTTTCGGGAGGGACATAGATGGACCCAACAATGCCCAAGTACACCTCAACAAATACTCCCTGAATCAGCTCGGATCTCTATGCTACATGATAAAAAAAATAGAGTAAAATAACCCGAAATATTTAGAAAAAGAATGAAAGATTGGGTTGAGAGCTTAAATAAATAAACCTATGAAAGATTGGGTTGAGAGCTTAAATAAATAAACCTATGCGTTACAAAATAAAATAAAATATATAAGCTTCATTTTGATTGTCACAATTCAAAAGTATAGAATTTCCTGGATTTTTTGCAGCGGAAGTAGTGTAGCAAATAAGAAAGTTTTCATATAACGTAGCTCTTATTGTCTCTGAGATCTTTAGTTCATAATACCCTTTGCACCCTATAGATACCTGATATAAATATATTTGTATTCAAATATTAAAATTTAAGTTAAGTTTGCACTGCACTTTCAAAGCAGTTTATTGAAAAAGAACAATCTTTCAGCCAACGTTGAAAAAGATACTGAAGAAAACTAAAAAATAAAGAGAAATTCAATTTGCTGATTATTACCCAGCCATTTTTCTCTGTGCACCTCTATTTACCCCTCTTTCACCAGCATCCCTGCCGATTTCTATGACGACGATGCTGATGCCGATGCCCCTCGGTGCGTTTTGGGATTATGCTTCCATTGGCAGACTGGCACACGCATTTTTGATTATGCCCCTAACCAAAGGGCAGCCGTGGCTTGGGTTTGGGCTGCATTCACAATCGTCGTCCAGGTAACAGGGCACGGGCACTGCCATTCGATATAGTAGTACACTTACACCCCCGGCAAATGCTGAAACCCAAACCCCAAGACCAAGTCTATCGGAGGAGAGTCAACTTTTGTTGTTCGGTTCCTGTTGCTGATTTTGATGAATTATGCACTCCGAACTGCTGTCCTGGGTGGACGGGTGGCTCTGTTGCCTGCGGGATGACAGCCAAGTCTGCAGCAAATGGCCGAGCTGCCTCTAATGACGTGTCCTTACTGCAAATGCTTTCAACGCTGCTCTCTGATTAGGCAGGACTCGCAGTCAAAGGTGTGTGTGTGTGTGTGTGTGCTTCGGCGGAAGGGAGAGGGACTTCTGTGCCGAAATACTGAATAATGCAGGGGACGGAGCCAGGGGCCAGGGGCCAGGGAAAATTCGATTCCCCGCAGAATATTGTGCCTTTTTCAGTTTCTCATGGGAATTTATTTGGGTATTAGAGCTTGCCACAGGGCGCAGCTTCAGTTTGCACTGCAATAAAGTGGGTTATGTGGGATATATAACTGGGTATTATATTCGAAAAGAATGTTTTATATATTCAAATCTTAGGAGAAAACAAATTTATGATTTTTATTAATATATTCAAGTCTTAAAAGCATTTATGAATAATCATTATTAGCCTTTTAGGAATTATTGCAGGCACAGAAATATTATCTTTAAAGGGAATGGTATAAAATATTTTAAAAATCGAATAAAATACAAAAGTAAATGCATTTTTATGTATCAAATACTCAATTAATATTAGGAGATAAAAATCAATATTTATTGAAAGTAAGAAAGAGAATTTTAAACATATCTGCGCTTAAAAGACTCTTTTCCTTTTATAGATTCCATTTTTCTCTCACTTCTCCCTGTGTGGGTCTTAGCAAAATCAACTCGAAATTGCTTTCTGATTCTCTGGCAGCTTTAAACTCTGCTATCCCCCGCCTAATCAGGGAGCTGGGGAATCAGAGCTTGGTACGCCCACAACATCCATTAATGGCCAGCATGCAGCAGCGTCGTCCATGTGACAGCGGCTCAGCCAGGGATTCATAACAAATTGTTGCGCTGATGTTGATTAGACTTTTGGGCAAAACCACCACCAAAGCAGCGTGCGAAGGCAGTGACCAGTAGTGTCACTACACAGAAAGAAATAGTATAAAATAAAACAGAAATAGAGTCTGCGGACTTTAATTAAAACGGGTTTCAAATCCTCTCTCTATATAAAAAAAGGATACAAGTTTATACATATTACAGAATGAATAAATCTTAATTTAAATTTGAATATATAGCAAATGTTTCTCTAATGCTTACCTGCATCCTTAATATTTATCTGCAGTGTACTAGTTCCCCTGGCTCGTTGTCCGGCACATCAGTCACATCTTCAATTGAATTGAATGGACGTGTGTTCCTGGCGGTCGGATCCGCCTAAAATTTTGTTTAGTTTTCGTTTTTGCTTTTCTTTTTATTTTTGTGTGTTTTTTTTCCATTTCTTTCGAGGGGGAGGTGGTGCAGAGTGCTGTTAATGACTGATTGTGCGTTTCTCAGCGCTTCGCCAAATGGAATTTTGATTGCATCCGCTTACGTGCCGCCTCCCTGGGAGATCATTAAGGGAATCCGTCTTGGTCTAGTTAAATGTGTCACGTCAGCAATTATTTGGCCACATGAGGCGCACAAACATTGAGTTTTCTTGCCAATTTTTCCCTCCTGGCTTTTATTTAAGGAAGGCCCAGGGAGAGGAAAGGAAGACATCAAAATAATTTCGGCATTTATGCGCAATTTCTTGGGTTCCATTTTTGCATTTCGGATGATTCTCATTTATTTTATTGTGCAGTCGAGCGCATAAAATGTGCAATAATAAATGCTGACTGCCGACTGCCGACCGTCGACCGGCAACCGGCGACGACTTTGTCCCACCACGAGTCCTCGAGTCCTGGCATCCCCCTTCTTCTGGCTCGGACTTAAAACTTTATGTGCATATAACATTTTTTCGACCCATACTCCGGACGGACTTTCGGTTGGTTGGTCGGTCGCTGGCTGGCATCGTTAACATCATCAGTGAAGCAGTCAAATGCTAATAGCTGCCATTTCCTGCAGGTCCAGCTTCCACTGGAGTGGGGGATGGGTGTTTGGGAGAAAAGCGGTGCCGGGAGTGTTCAGGAAAATTATGCGCACAAGCGAAGTTGCGTTCGTTCTTCAGGCTTTTCTTCTCTAGTCTTCTTTTTTCAGAAATATATATATAAATATATATATATCTACAATCTTCTTCTGTGTGCTTTTCTCGGTTCACTCAGTTTGTTTGTAGCATCCCCACTGATTATGTTTTGGAAAATGCAAGAACAACGAAAAAAAAATGGGGAAAACTGAAAGAGAAAATACTGCCAAAGTAGAGGAAAAAAAATACATGAAAATGTTGCATTTTCATTGTAAGTTGGTAAAAGGAATTTACATTTTAGAATATGCAGCAAATTAAAACAGGAACAACTTTAACGAAGGGCGGAATATTTTAGAATGTCAAGTTAAATTTAAGATAAGTGGGTTTCAAGCTGAAAATATTTTAAATGCTATAAATCGCATCTGAATAATGCTTGAATAATATTAAATTCAAATATATGAAAGGTTTTTAAGACTGGCTTTACTATTTTTTCATTGCTTTAAAGTTAAGTAATTCATAGTACGAGCAATATTTATATTTATTTCTTTTAAAATAAGTATTTTATTATATATTTAGCTTTGCTTAAATATTAAGAAATATTACCTTAACAATCACAGTATCTCATTTTTCTTCAGATATATAGCATCGAAAAGACTTCAGAATAATTTAAATCGGTTTTAACTAACTTTTATCCATCCATTTTGTGCCTGCTTCAACTTAAGCTTGAGAAAAAGTTTCTTTTGTTTGCCATCTCTCAAAGTCTAACCAAGTTTTAAGCTCTGCCTTGCTTTTCTCTGGTTCTCATTTTATTTTAGTTAAAGAAATACAAACCAAACTCTTGGTCCCAACAAATTGTTTCGTATCCAGCAATCAAAAGGTAATTCGCGTATCATAAATGTCAACACAGGCTGAAGTTTTGCCTCAAACCGAAGCCAGAAAACATAATAAAATTACTCCAGTTGTAGAGATATATATGTATGTATACTTGTATAGAAAAAACAACCAACGCCGGGTTTTGCATTGAGGAAATTCTACAAATCATTACGACACAACCGCAAAATACAAGACCTTGTGGAAAGTTTCTGGCGTTCAAGAAAAGCAGATAGAAAGACAGTGGCAAGACGACATAATACCAACGTCATTCAGGCAAAATGGAAGAAAAATAAGTTTCGCAAAAGGACACCTCCTCATTCTTGAATCTCTCATCATCTCCTGCGCTCTCCTTTCTGTCGTTCTTTGACAGCGTCAGATAAATTGAATCAAATGAGGAACGAGCGAAGGATGCCGGGCATCCAAAGTTTGCGTGCGTCGAAATTCAATTCTAATTAACATAAATTTCCACAAATGAATGTCAACCACAAGAGGCAGTGCTGAAGCAACAAAAAAAAAGTACAGGGAAAAGGAAAGCATAAGAAAATCCATACTTATTATGGGTTTATGCGAATATAAGTAAGAATATACAAGAATATACATAGGAAGCTTTGAATATTAATATTTGTATTCGATTTTATATGCATTTAATTTATTATGCAAAAACTATGATTCATTTCAATAAGTTCTTGTGAAATCTTATATTTTTATTATATTTCTTCTGTGGCTCTCTTCTCTAAGCTTTGCAACTTCAAGAGTTCTCAAGTTCTCGAAATTCTTTGCATAAACGCTGTTTTGCACATCCTCGTTCTCCCGGGCAACTTGTAATTTAATTTATGTAGCGAGGCAACTTTTTCGGCAGTCATAAGTTAAGCCGCCCCTCGAAAGCACACACTCACACTTCAACACACCCAGGACAACAGGTGTGGAATGGGTGGGGATTGGGCGTTCAACTTGATCCCAACTTGCTCGCACGTGTGGGCAAAACACAAAGTCTTCCCGGGATGTCCTGGGTGCGGCATCTCGCCCACAGTTTCCGGCTTTTCCCGCTCCCAGCTTTCCTGTCTGTTGCTGCCAGCTACTAATGAGCTCCACAACAAGCACAAATATTATTTGAGTGGAATTTATGCGTTGGGGCGAGGGGCAACGACTTGCGACTTCGTTTGAATGGAATGTGGCGAATGAGCGATGGGGGGAATAAATGTAAATTGTAGAAGCATGGCAACTATTTAGGCTATAAGTAAATTTCGATCTTTATTAAAAGAAAAATCTTTCTTTTCAGTAATATAAAGTAAAAGTAGATTGCTCTTAAAATAATTGAATTAAACATTATTTTATTATCAGAAAACAAAACTAAACATTTTATGTTAGGCTTGCTTATATTTTTCAAATAAAATATATTGTGGTGTACAATCCTTTATATAATTCCCTATGTATTCCCTATTTTCAACCCTTTTTGGGCAAGAGCATCAACGATTCGCTTTGAACAGAACTCAACTCCCAAACATTTCAGTTTCGCCTTTTGCTTTGTTCTTGGGGCAAAAGTTGCCGGAAACGGAAATGGCATTTTGTGTTCTTCTCCTACAATTCGAAGCGTGCCGCAGGGGCGGCCCAAAAAAGTTGACTTAACTTTTCAGTTGAAGTTGCCGAATAAACTTTAAATGAAGCAACCGACTCAGGAGCAGAAGTACGAGTCCTGCAAAGGACGCGATGCAGCGATGCAGATGCACAGAGTGCCGAGCAGAGGGCAGAGGGTGCACAGAGGTTGACAGGACGAGGGATGTCCTTTTCCCGGGGCCGGCGATAGCGCATGTCAGGATCAGAATTGGAATCAGGATGCGCGGAACGGCGCGGACGATATGCAAATTAGACACAAATAATAGTGGAAAAAAAACGGCAGGAACAAAGTGCCGGCGAATGTAAATGGAAAACAAAGTAAATTCCACTCAAATCCCTGCACGTAGCACGAGGCCAAGGTGCAGATCCATCGCCATCGTTGGTGGTGGTGCGTTTACAGTACTCGCTATAAAAGGGTGCATCTGGCACAGCCCTCCGACTTGGTCCTTCGTCCTTCGCCCTTCCTGATTTGATATGCACAGCGTCATAAATAATGTTCAGCGTTTAATTTCATTTCCATTTTACGATAGCGATATTCCGTCGAAATACTTGGCCGGCTGCTGCCGCAGTCCTTCGCACAAATTGACAGAATGGAAAGTGTGTAATAAAATTTCCAAATTGTATTTTTCTTTCGCGAAAGTTGTGCGCCAAACGAGGCGGCATTTGATTTTATGATTTTCCGACAACAAACACTTGGCAGTAGGAACTATTGAAGTAAATTTTTCTCCTTCTTCTATTGGTATTAAATTGAAAAAGTTTTACGTAATTGGAAAATATGTTTATTTAATTGTAGCCAAAGGTTTGGGCAATACCTCCTTAGAAGTTTTTGCTGACTGGCATTTCTTAAACTACCTTGGACTTGATGAAGTTGAAAATTAATTAATATTAAGTACACCTCTGATTGAATAACGATTCCTAAAGGCAAACTGATGCAATAGTGCATAGTACTATCTTTCCAGATATAGGCCTTTGTTTGGCCTTGCTAATTAACTTGCTCTTAATCTAATCGAGTCTCTGAAACAATTCAGTCAAGCTTTGGCCTTAGAAAGCCCCTTTTAGGAAACCATAACAATATTAATTTATAAGCCATTGTCAGCCTCTGCTTCTACAGATAAAGTCTTCTCAAAGGTAACAAATTTGCATGAAAATTCAGAAACAATAGATGGGATGGCAAGGGAGGAGAACGTTTACTTGAGAGTCTTAGGCCTAATGCCAGCTCTGAATGCAAACTGTATGGCCTGAAGATTTGCATGTCTATACTCGAATTTATTTATTGATTGACGTGGGTTGTGGATGTGGATGTGAATGTGAATGTGTCTGTGATGTGCGTGGGAGACCAGGTGGGGACTCGACCACACCTTCGTCTTGCCAATAAACGCAGCCAAAGCCTCGGGCTTAGCAGCAGTCACTCAACAAAGAGAACCGCCCAACCTTCTATCTCTGCACCGCATATATCTTTCATCTTCCCAGCTGCCATGGCAGCCATTTGCTTCGTTTTTGGAATTTGCACAGTAAGAAAATTGTTTTAATAAGAGATATCTGAAAATTCATTGTTAAATGAAATACAGAATATTTTTTATCATTTTTCCTTTTACTTTTTGTTAATTTCTTTAAGTTATTATTATATTATTATATTATCTAAACTGTGACTTCTATTATTATTATTTCTTTCAGTGCTTGTGTGAGCACTTGCTTAGCCATTGGTGATTTATGTCACTGCACGGACACTGCTGATGAAATGCGCCCACCTGCCCGCCTTCAGTACGTCGTCCATCCATCCTGTGTATTTGTCCGTCCGCTTGTCAGTCTGTTTGGAATGCCTGCCATGCTAGCTCAAATTATTATTGCCAAGTGCACTCGGGCGTATACGCAATGCTTTTTTCCACTTGAGCATGCCAGTCGCAAAAACAATAACAATGCAAGTCTATCAGTGGATAACTCAAACGGGTATGGATGGTTGTTTGGCAAGGTTCGTTGCAAGCCAATAGTTAATCAGCTATTTAAAAATTAAAATGTGAAAGTATTATTCCTAAAAATAATATATTTACACAAGTAATTAATCGATTTCTTCTATAATAAACTATTATGCATTAATTATGCATTACTTTAAAGTAAAACATTATTTAAACAATTTAAAAATGTATTTCATGCTTAAATAAAAATATCTTATTGTATTACTATTTTTCCTTAATTATTTATGGCTTCTTTTAAACATTACTTTAAATAATTTCAAAAACTACTTATATAACTTATTCACCTGTTTATAGAGTATTTAATCCTTTGCCTTATCAGTGTTAAAAGAATGCGCTCCCTGGCCAACTCATGTAGAGATTCATTTCTTGACTGGCTGCAAGCAACAATTGCAATTTGTGCTCCGACACACAATTGTGGATTATTCCTTTGCAAAAGTTTTTCCTCGGCACAACCTACGAAAATATATACATACGTATGTATATATTCCCCTGCCATTGTTCGTGTCAACGTGGAACAGTCGGGAAAAATAGCAACACCAGATGATGATGTTGGCGATATTGCAGATGACTTTCCTGGTCCTTTACCCGGTTGTGATTCAGATTTGCCATTTTCTGCGAATTAAGCCAATTTATATGCAGTCAGGGTACAAAGCATCATTCAGATACGGCAACCAAAAAAATAATAAAACAAAGAAAACGTAACCATGGAAATTAATAATTGTTGCTGAAAGTTTTTTAATAGCTGAGAGCCATATATCGGTGGGGCATCCTTGCTGCTGCTGCTGCTGCTGCTGCTGCACTTCATTAGCGCACGGAATTCGCATTCGTTTGGAGATTGTTTTCCATTAGGGCAGGAAAAGGATGAAAATGTGTGAGGAAAACAGGGTGGAAAAGTAGGCAAAAAGCTGCCAACGCTAAGCCTTTATGCATTCGATGGCTTTGTGACGACGGCGGTCCTGCCACATGTGGCAGAAAAGTTTCTGCCCCACCAACTCGTTAGACAAATTGAAAATGTTGCCGTCAATTGGCGCTTGCAGCTAAGCACGAAAGTTGTCCGTGTTAAAGGGAGAACATTTTCTAATTGGATTTAGTGAAGCGTCCAGATAACTTTTTCGAAAGCAGCAGCACATTGCACATTTAAGCCAAATTTATATAGTACTCTCTACAATGGCCGGTCACTAATCCATTCTGCTTCACCACCGCCCCTCTGCCGACATATAAATCCTCAAAGCAAGCAAATTTCATATTCTCTGTATCTTTGAAGAGCCAGCTGCTGCTTCTGCTTTTGCTGTTGCTGCTCTCCTTGATTCTTGCCTTGTTGCTCGCAATTCAATATTTATTTGCGCATATTAAAAATACTTTTGCCATATACAAGTTCAAACAGCAGCGATCCGGCAAATATATGAACAGAAAACTTACTGAATAAATATTATTGCAATAAATAGGAGAAACTTACAAAAGATGTGTATGCGTGTGCAATAACAAGCTGAGGTCTAGGGAAAAGGAAAAATATATTGAGCAGTAGTGCTGAGTTGGCTATTTTTCCCGATGGATATAGATTTATTAGTTGTAATATTAAAAATATATAATGATAAAAATTCAATTTCTAGTATATTTACAAGCTAGGAATACCTATAGTTTATTATATTTTCTTAGCAATATATTATTCCCAGCTGATTCATCTCTATCTACAACTTATCTCGCCTCACAAAAGATTGCACATGTCATGGTCCAGATGGAGTATCTTTTGTATTCGCTGCTGGCAAGCTTATTTATTCGCTTGCATGTTTGCTCCGCTTAAGCAAAAGACAAACAAATGAAGTTCCATTTTAAAGGATATTCAATTTGCAGCTCCATTCAAGTGCAAATTGCACACTGCAAATAGGCACTTGAGAACTTGAATATTCCACATTTAAATAGGGGTTGAGTGACAGTCGAACTGAGTTAAAGTTGTTTAGAAATCGGGCGGAACTCTGTGGTAACCAGCTAACCTAGAAAATTGTTACCTGACCGCATCTTGGCAGCCGAGCAGAGAAAATCTAATAAGCAAATGCCCGTCAACTCGTCTTATGTACGTGTAATGTCTCCTGCCTTATGTACTTGGGTGGCAAAGAAAAGAAAAAATAAATATATATATATGACCTCACCCCTTACCCACAGCAGCAAAAAAGGAAAACTTTTTCTTCCCCCCCTCAAAAGACACCCAGAAAAAGAGCTTGGAAAAAAGTTGACAGGCCAGGCCGCAACCAAGCCAACCAGCCAGAGCAGAGCACTCATCGATCCATTAAAACCCAAAGTCTGCTAACGAAAACGAAAAATAGCAAATGGCAGCCGCATCAGGAGCAGAAGCATCCCAAAAAGGACTCAAGGACTCGTAGGTGGATGCGGCATATTTGCAGCTGCGACCGCCGCTCGACTGATGAGGTTAAGCTGCCGGGGCATGAGCACCAGGTAGTCAAGGTTGCCATAGCAATAACTGCGAGAGCCACGGATGTACACCCTTTACATACACACATTCTATGCATGTAAATGTGTGTATATATCAATGTTGCTCATACGCCATGTTGTGCGCAGACCGGGCTATAAAAGCCGTTGCCATGTACAGCTCGCCGCAGAGATGCCTCGCCACTGAAGTTGCCAGGTAGCAGGTAGCTATCCTCAGCTATCATCCGGCATCCCCTTCCCAGCTTTCCCTTCATTATTGTGTCCTGGGTCCTGGGCGACTCTCAAGTGGTTGGCCGCTGCAACATTGTTTGCCCAGCCTTGTGCAAAGCTGGCAAAACTTGCTCGGAAAAGTAACGTTTCAGTTAGCCATGGGACGAGATGTTGTATTAGACTGAAGAGCCAAAGGGCCAAACAAGATTTAAAGTTTGATTAGTTGAAGAATCGGAGAAGAGCAAAATAAAAAGAAGAGATATTGAAGTCATTCGAATTCTTATTGGAAAATTTTATAGAAAGTTTGCTTTT
>JAEIIH010011522.1:0-14302 GCA_018904745.1 Drosophila orosa
ATATTCGATTCATTTTCAAAGTAATAGTAATAGCTCCCACATGCCTTTCTATATTTTCTACAAGTTTATTTATGAACTATAAAGATAACTATAATTATTTAAAATTTTCAAGTATAATAAAATCTTCCACTTGCTTAATTTAAAATAAAATTAAATAAGTATAAATTCGTTAAGTATTCGATTTATTTGCAATCCTATCGAAAGCTCTAACATATTGGCGTAAGCTTTCGATTAATCGATAGTCGCCGATTGCCATCACTAGAGGTCACAATTGGGCAACGTTTTGTTTACAAAAAAAAGTTTCAACATTTCGGTGGTTTTTCGTGCAAAAGACTGGACAACCGTGCCGTGAATTGTGCAGAGGATTAAGACGCGCGAGAGAAGGACGAGCCGAGACGTCAGTATTGGATGCCGGAGGTTCGTAGGCCTCCACAATGTCGTCCTGCGGCTAAGTGGGTCCCCCTCTTTATCTTTTCTTTTCTTTTCTTTTCTTTTTCGTGCCTTGTGCCGGACATGTGCGTAATTGATTTTTTCGGTCAGTGGTCAGCATTATTTATTTACCAACTGAACGCCCCCTACCCCCCCTCAGAACCCTCTCGTTTCGTTTTCGTTTTTGTTTTTTACTTTTTATTGAAAATCTCAATAGAAAACTGCCATCGACAAACGAAAAAAAAGGACAACACACCTTTGGAATTTCAACATTATTTTAGGGATTAAGTGTAGGTACAGAAATTGGGATTATTTAGGAAACACAGACTACAGATACATACAATACACATATATGAATTATTTCATTAATTTTGCTAGATATTTCCCTAACCGTTTGCTTGCTTTTGCTTTTTTGTTTTTAAGCAAAACTTGAACTTGTTGCCAAAGGGGGGGGTTCGGTTCGGGTTCCTCATCGACTGCAATTTTGAACGTTATCGAGAGAAGGTCCCCAGGAAAATTGGGTTATCGATCGGGGGGATGGGATGCAATTTGTGGACTCTATTTGGGCGCCGCCCCCGTGGACAGGGTGCGGGATTTGCGCTTCTTCAGCTTGGTCTTCACCTTGCGCACCAGATTCACGGTGTCCATAGAGATGCCAGTCTGTGACTTGTTGGCGGCCAGCATAGCACCTCCACCTCCTCCTCCACCTCCACCATTGGTGCTGCGTTGAAACTGCATTGCCGTTGCGGACATTTGATTGATGCCGCCACCCGTCGTCGCACTGCTCTTGGCCTGCAATGTCCCAGCGGCGGCGGCGGCGTTACGCATGCGTCGCGAACTGTTGCTGCCGCCGCCTGGCATCTTTGTCGGTTGCTGCACAGCCGTGATCACCAGTCCGCCAGTCTTGAATTTGTTTGGTCCGCGTCCCACCAAGACTCCCGCGGAGTGCATGCGCCCGGACATGGAGCCAACGCCTCCCTGACTCTTGAGCATCATCCGCTGATGGTGGTGGTGATGATGGTGCTGCTGCTGCTGCTGCTGCTGCATCTGTTGATGATGCTGCTGCAGTTGCTGTTGCTGCTGCTGCACCGCTGATCCCCCGGCACTGCTGCGATTGCGTGCAAACCGGGTAACCAGCTGCGTGGTCTCCGCTATCTTCATCATGCTGCTGGACTTGCGCTTCACCTTGCCACCGCCACCGCCACCGCCAGAGACTTCGGCCAGAAGGCCCTGCTGCATCATGGCCTTGCCCTGTCCTATGCCCGCTGATGTCTTCTTGGCCATTTGCATGGGCCTAAAGGCTCGCATCATTTCACGTTGCTGCTGCTCTCGGTCTCGTTCACGATCCCGCTGTCCATCCTCCACCTTCATCAGTCGCTGCGGCAGCTGCTGCTGTTGTCCTGGCTGAGAGCGCTTGGGCTCCTCCTGTTGCTGCTGTTGCCACAGTATTAGCTTCTGGGAACAGGCGCTGCGAAGAAAAGGAGAAGGTTAAAGGGGGTATTCCTCTTGATATTCTCTCACTCACTTGAACAAATCCACCTGCTCCAGTTTCTTGGGCTTGCGTGGAGCTCCCAGGAAGGCGGGCGGTAGGCCCATGTTTAGGGCAGCATTGGAGGCGGCTGTTATGGCTTCCCTACCGCCGCCGCCACCACCGCTGGCTGGGTAGAGGGCTCGGTTTTGGCCACTGCCTCCTCCTCCTCCTGCACTGCGTATTGCCGTGGCTGCCGTGTTGGTGGACATCTGGGGACCAGCTATAGAGTGACCCTTGTACCAGGACAAGGGACGTCCATCTGCATCGCCGCCATGTGCCCCTGTCCAGACCTTCTTCTTCAGGGAGAGCTTTAGCTGCAGATCATCCGCGGTGGGCACATTGCCGCCATGTCGCTGGGGTATAAAGTTGTGCGGAACGCTCCTTAAAGCAAAGGGAAATATAGAAACTAAACTAGGTTTTGGAGATTGCAGTTAGAACTCACCTTCTGGCCGCCTGCTTGGGCATTGCCTTCATCGCTGGCTTGGGTTCGCCTATGTAGAAGCTACCACCACCGCCGCCGGCGCCGCCGCCCTTGCCGCTTTGTCCTCCTCCATTTGCTGTGGGTATGTCCTGCTGCTGGTCGAGATTATGCCAGGAGTAGGTACGTCTGGCAGCCGTACCACCCGATTGCCTCTGAATCAGGCCTCCACCACCACCTCCTCCAACTCCTCCTCCTCCCCTGCCAGTGTCCAGCTCCGGTGCAGTGCGTGGCGTTAGCTTGTAGACATCCATCTTCTTGGCACCGCCAGGGCCAGGTGTTCCGCTCTTCGACGGCGTGGTCACTATCAATTCCGGCGGCATGTGTGCCGGCTTCGGCTTCTGGACCACCGTGTCGCCAATCTCCTCGATGTAGCGCCGCTGCAGGTCGCTCTGGAGGAGCGTGTGCCGGAGTGGGGCCACAGCTCCGTAGCCATTGTGACCGCCTGTGGGCGAGTGCTCCTCGTCGTCGGTGGAGAAGTGCAGATCTGAGCCAGGATCAGTGGTGGGCAGATCCAGAGTGGTGCGCACCACTTCGCCGCGTTTCTTGGGCTGCTTGCTCCTCACCTTGGTGCGTCGCGTCTGCTGGAACTGAATGGGTTAGATGGGGGGGAGATTGGGGGAAAGGAGTGGATGGTTATCGGTGGTTAGTGCTTGGGTGCATTTGTGGTGCTGGGGAAACCGAAAAGCTTTCATCAATTCGGTTAGTTTTTTAACCATCAACTCGGCCTGGGATATTTCGGAAGGAATTGAAAAGGAAATCTTAGGATCCTACAATCTAAGAGAGTCCCAGAGAATTCCGCCAATTTCCAGAGAATCCCAGAGAGTCTCAGAGAATCCTAGAGAACCCCAAAGAATCCCAGAATATCCCAGCGAATCTCAGAAAATCCCAGAGAATACCAGAAAGTCCCAGAGTATCCCTGGAAATCCCAGAGAATCTCAGAAAATCCCAGAGAATCCCAGAAAATCCCAGAAAATCACAGAGAATCCCAGAAAAATCCCAGAGAATCCCAGGAAATCCCAGAGAATTCCCAGAGAATCCCAGAAAATCCCCGAAAATCCGAGAGAATCACAGGAAATCTCAGCAAATCTCAGAGATATCCAGGAAATCCTAGCGAATCTCAGAGAATCGCACAAATTCCCAGAGAATCCCAGAGATTCCCAGAGAATCCCAGAAAATCCCAGAGAATCCCAGGAAATCCCCGCGAATCTCAGAGAATCCCACAAATTCCCAGAGAATTCCAGAGATTCCCAGAGAAGCCCAGAGATTCCCAGAGAATCCCAGAGATTCCCAGAGAATCCCGGAGATTCCAAGAGAATCCCAGAAAATCCCAGAAAATCCCAGAGACTTCCAGGAAATCCTAGCGAATCTTAGAGAATCCCACAAATTCCCAGAGAATCCCAGATAATCTCAGAGAATCCCAGAAAATATCAGAGAATCCCAGAGACTCCCAGGAAATCATAGCGAATCTTAGAGAATCCCACAAATTCCCAGAGAATCCCACAAATTCCCAGAGTATCTCAGAGAATCCCAGAAAATCCCAGAAAATATCAGAGAATCCCAGAGACTCCCAGGAAATCCCAGCGAATCTCAGAAAATCCCACAAATTCCCAGAAAATCCCAGAGAATCCCTGCTTCAAAGGACGTGTTGATGGAAAAAAAAGAAGTTATGCCCAATAAAGTATAAAATATTATATCTCTAGGCTACTACGTTATATACTTCTCTTGCCACAAACTCTACCTTTTTGCGACGATAAATGTAAATACAACGATTGGCCAGCCACAGGCGAAAGTTCCTGTTCACCTGCGGCTTTAGATTCACCTCTGGCTTCCTCCTTTCCGTGGGCATACACTTCTTTTTCTTCTTATTGCCCGTCTTCTTAGGCCCTGGCCCGCCACCACTAACCTTGGCCATCCGACGCTTTGCCAGCACTCCATTGCTGGAGGCTTCCTGGTCACGACACGACTCGGACTGTGAGGAGGTCAGGCTATCGCTACTCTCCGAACTGCGGATGAAGCCACCTTTTAGGCGCTTTACGGTCGGCTTCTTGCCCAGCTGCTTGCGTTGGTTGCCAATTTCCGAAGCTGCTGTTGTTGCTGCTGCTGCCGTCGTTGGGGTCACCTCATTGGCTTGGCCTCCCCGCAGGCGTTTGGCATTCGCTGTGGGAGACGCGGTCGTTTTGCCACTCAACTTGTGGCGCCTTCGCTTCAACTTGATGAGGGTTTTGAATTTGCGTTGGAACAGCGGCGTAAAGTAGATCTTGTCCAGCACATGCATAACCTTGCGCATGCGACGCATACGGAACTGTGTGTGTGTTTGTAGGTGCAGTAGTGCAGTTGTGCGGGTTAAACCAATCAAATAAACCCATTTGACGACACTTTCTCGCTTCTTATTAATCAAGAAATTATTATTTTGTGAGGTCAAATGGGTGGTGCTGGTAGCTTAAGTAGAGTAGAGTCTTCTGACTTACCTTGCGTATCTCGTGGATCACCTCCGGCGAACTGGGCGGCGCTCGGGTGGGCGCACAGCAAGGTCCCTCCAAATCGGAGGCGGTTATCGAGTGTTTGCCCTCATTATCCGAACTGGAGCTGCAGTTGCCCTCGTCGCTGGTTGGGGTTAAGATTAGTAGCGGAAATAAAGGATTAGTGGGATTTGTGGGATTAGGGGATTTTTAATTAACAGGACACTTGATTAAATACGTTAAAAGATATGTTTATCACGGAGGAAGATAATATATAAACCAAGATATCGGTCTCAATTTCATGTGAAAAATATTGCGGAACTTTGGTATAACAAATTATAAATATTTATAATTTATTTAATTTAATTGTGTTGATTAAAAAGGTCAAAATAAATGTTTATCGAGAGGAAGATGATATGTCGACAAAGATATCGGTCTCAATTTCATGTCAAAAATATTGTGAACTTTGGTATAACAAAATTATAAATATTTATAATTTATTTAATTTAATTGAGTTGGTAGTCAACAGAAAAATTGATTAAAAAGGTCAAAATAAATGTTTATCGAGAGGAAGATGATATATCGACAAAGATATCGGTCTCAATTTCATGTCAAAAATACTGTAAACATTGGTATATCGACATTATAAATATTTATATTTTATTTTGTTTAATTGTATTAGTTGACCAAAGAAAACATGATTTATTTAATTTTAATAGATTAAAAGAGATGTTTATCGAGGGGAAGATCGATATATCGACAAAGATATCGGACTCAATTTCATGGGAAAAATATTGCGGAACTTTGGTATATCGAAAATATAAATATTTATATTTTATTTTATTTAATGTTGTGTCTCTTCACATATTCACATATTCACATATTGAGTAATGTTAGAATAACTACATATATATCCTTTCCTTTTTGACTATTTATCATAACATACCTTGAGTAATCCGACAGAGGTATATTCAATGGCTCGTCGGCACTTGAGCCTTCTCGCATCAGTCTTTCGATGATTTTGGAACGTAGTCTGTCCTGTTGTTTGAGTAAATTTAAAATCTATTGTAAATGTTAATGTATTTGGATTAGTTAGAAATCATAAACGGGCAGCTAAAAAAATATTAAATATTAGAATATTAGAAATGTAAATAAAAATTGAAATAAAGGAGAGAAGCAAGCGCTACAAGCAGAAATCAGATATATATATATAGAAATGTGTGTATTGTATTGCTTTTATTTAATTAAATAATAATAATAATAATAATAATAATAGTAATAATAATATTCCTTGGTTATAATACGATTACGATGCTTAATCACTAAACTGGCAACATTGAGAGAAAAACATCGCGAATTAAATATTTAAAATTAAGTGCCTGGCGATGCTGTGCTGTATCTATTTACGTTTTTTGTGCGGGATCAAGATCATGGATATATATACATATATGCTAGCTTAGGATATATACTGTGAGCTAAAGCACCCGTTGCGTGGATAAGACGTGTCCTTTCCACGCAGCTGGGAGGGTCAAAAACATTAGAAAACCTGCGATGCACGCAAATAGACAGCATTCAAATTAATTCAATGCCGCACATATGTATGTACGTAAATTCCCGATCGTATACAATATATGCAATATATATATATAAAGATAAATATATATTCAGGGACTCTGGCCGATGTTTGGTGTGTTCATTTATGTGCAGGAATGCCACAGAAAAGGTTTTTAATATTTAAATTTATTATTTAGGATAATGATTTCAATCCTTTAGCAATTTCTGTGGCATCCCTGATAAAGTATTTGTGTTTTCTGTATGTTATGAAGTCTGGGATCAGCACAGCAGCATTTTTACGACACATTTTCTTTCTTTTGTTCTTTAAGGCAGCGATAAAACAATTGCGTTTACATTTACGATTAACAATTAACAATGTACGATTAACGATAGCAAACGTCAACGATAACAGGGCGACGTGTATGTGTGTGTGTGTGTGTGTTTAAATGTGTTTGTGTATCGATAGGACATAGAAGACACTTCCTAGGAGACACTCTTCTCCACAGAACGCTTCACTTTCAGTTTGTCGTTCATTATACATCCCTGATCGGCCAATTTCTGTAATTTCAATGCTTTCTGTTCACGTTTCTCGCGTTTTCTTATCTTTTTGATTTGCTTAAATAACTTTGCGTGCCGCTTTACTTTGTTTGGGTTCTCATCGCAATAGTCCAATAGTGTCTCGCAAAATGCTCGTCCCATGTGCTCGTAGTCCTGCAAAAAGGATATTCAGCGTCATATATACATACACCTCTCGGCGAGAGCAGAAGTAAGGAGCTTACCTGCGTGCTGAAGTGTGTGCCCTTGCGTGAACCCAGAGAGGAGCCGCCAAAGGAGGCCTCAATCGTATAGCTATTGGTTATGCCCAGCATCCAGACAACGATGCGTCCCGTGCCCTCCTTGCTACGCTGAATCTTGAACTTGCAGCTCTCGAAGGAGAACTGCAGGTGAGTTTTTAATTAGTTTTGGGTTTATATTTGCTAGTAAAAGTGTTTCCCCACTCACCCGATCTGCGCTGTTCTTGTGCAGCATCAGTGGAAATACCTGCTCGGTGAGCTTCTTTTCCGGATTCCGCTTATTCTCACAGCCATATATGAATATATTGTGCTTACGTGAGTGAGCGTGCATATCACAGTACATGGCCACGCCGCATTCCTCAATCAGTCTGTAAAATATAAAAGATAATATTATTTTATGAAGTCTGGGATCAGCATAGCAGCATTTTTACGACACATTTTCTTTCTATTTTTCTTTAAGGCAGCGACAACAACAATTGCGTTTACATTTACGATTAACAATTAACAATTTACGATTAACGATAGCAAACGTCAACGATAACAGGGCGACGTGTGTGTGTTTAAATGTGATTGTGCATCGATAGGACATATAAGACACTTCCTGGGAGAACCTTTTCTCCACTTTTATTAAAATTGCCCCCCTCACTCACCTTCTAATCATGGCTTTGGTATACCAAATGGATGGATATGTCTCCCGTATGACCGTGCGATACTGGCGATTAAGATCCTTGCCGGTCAGCGAGTTCCGAGTGTTGCCCACAATCACACCATCCGGATTAAGCATGGGCACCAGCTTGAATATAAACTTGTGCCTCAATCGCTTGGCCACCGTCGTGTCACCGGTTATAAAGTCCATCAGGCCCTTCATCATCCACGAAGCAGGCGTCTCACTGGGATGCACTCTGGCCGACACCACAATTGATTTCTTACGCTATACAAATGGGAGAAGAAGTGGGATATATATTGTGATCTTTGTTAGGGGATATACTATGTATATTCCTGGCTCACCCTCATGTTCTCCTCGTTGGTGGAGGGCGCCGTCACCGTCAGATAGTAGACATTGTTACCCGCCAGCGTGCGGCACAGCAGACGCAGCTTGCAGAACTTGGACTTGACCGGATGACGCTGGATCTCCATGAGGTAGTCCTGCAGATCGCTGTACGTGTACGGGTAGCTGTGCGCAAAGAACACAGTGTCATCGTCATGCTCGAACTCAATGGTGAAGGTCAGCGTGTATGTGGAATTGTCCTCGTCATCCTCATTGGCGCTATTGCTGGCACTTCTGTGGGTTAAGGGGAATCAAAAAGAGTTCCTGGTAGAGAGAAAGAGAGACAGACACTCACTCATCATCGTTGCGATAGTAACAAATGTTGTCACCACATCTCCGCCAGCCCTCGCTCTTCTCCTTGGCCCCCAATGTGGAGTACATAACCGGCTGCATGCCATCGTTATACAGGCTATCCGACTTGACCAGATTGACAATCGAGAAGCGATAGAGCATCTTGCGACGGGTGCGACGGACACGAAAGTAGAACCATTGCTTGGAGCGGCTGGTATAGAGATCGGGACGCAGGTAGAGCTCGTAATAGGTGGGCGTTATTTGCACCGCCTTGGCCAGGTTGCCGCTCTCGAAGCGCGACTCAAACTCCAGGCCATCGTACTCATCGGGATTCATGGGATGGCAGTTGGTCACAAAGCGGGCGCCACCGACCGCCGAACGGCTGAACTGTGCTTGGGATAAATCGAACAGAGAGGATTGCGACGAGGCCATCGTATCCTGGTTAGTACTCGTCGAATTTGTGGTACTCGTGGTCGTCTCCTGGCTGGCCATGGGATGCAGTAGCTGATACTGCTCCTTGCTTAGCCGGAAGACGTTGCCCACGTTTGTGGAAGTGCAATTAGTGCCCATTCCTAATCCCATGCCCATTCCCATGCCCATTCCCAAGCCCATGGCCATTCTCATTCCTGTTCCTGTTCCCATTCCCATTCCCATGCCCATAGATCTCATTTCCATTGCCCTGGCCTCTTCTTGATGGTTGTTTATGTGATCTTCTAGGCCGCGGTGTCGCCTCCGGGCCATAGCCGCTGCTGATGCAGCCGCCGAGGCAGCCGCTGCTGCCACAATGGCCGCATGGCTGTTGGGCTTCGGCTTGGCAGAAGTCCCTCCCGATTTCTTGGCCATTTGCAGCAAGCACAGCTGCTTCTGCTGCTGTTGCTGCTGTTGCTGCTGTTGCTGTTGCTGCTGTTGCTCCTGCTGCTGCTGCTGTTGAGGATGATGATCACCGGCTGTGGGCAGGTGGAAGGATCTGGTTATTGACAGGGAAACGATCTTTCTAAGGCTTGGAGCATTTCTACCTTGAGAGTTACAAGGAATTGTATATAAGAACAATTATAAGGAGAAAGATATCAACCAAGACTTTGCTGAGAAATGGAAATCAAGAGACTATCGTGTAGGGTTTACTGACTTTATAATACTCAGACAACTTTTATCTTAGACTTGGCGCTTTCTTAGCCCTTCTTTTCGATTTCTATATCTTTGCCTATCTTTCATTCCCTTTTGCGATTTCTATAGAGGATTACCCCAACTTGACCAAGTAATCCCCTTTAAAAACCCTTAAATTCCATTATAAACCTGGCTTCTTACATGCTAGCCGACTGCTGCCCTCGTCCCCCACCAGGGTTTCCGTATCCGAAACAGAAATAGCGGAGCCCTCGGAGCATAAACCCTTCTCAGCGCCACCAGCCAGTCGAACTGTAATGAGGCCCTCTGAGTAGTCAGAGTTTGGATCAGATTCCTCATCTTCATCATCATCCTCCTGATCGTCTTCGTCATAGAAACCAGAGCTACTGGTTTCCTCGGTGCTGCTGGTACCGGAACCACCATCGTTCTCATTGCCCATTTTCAGTCCGAATTCCCGATCCCCTGATTCCTGATTCCCAACGCCACCACCACTGATCTGTGGTGCCACCACCACAGCAGATCTCCGGGGAGTACCTGCAGCGGCAGCCGACTTCTCGAAGGCCGCCTCCAAGCGGGCCAAATTCGTTTTGGGCAATTTAAAGGGTGTCACGGCAAACTTGCTGGATACCTTTTGCGATCCCGATGGACCCTGCATGCCTGGTCCACCGCCATTCGCCTGGGCAGGATCAGAGTCATGGTCCACGATGCGATCGATGACAGCCTTGGCCACCTTCTTGCCAAACTGACTGAGGATATAGTGCGGCGAGGTGGGCTTGTATTCGCTGGTATTGTTCTTCCAAATGTCATCGATGTCACTGCTGGGTTCCTTGCTGGCTTCCGATTTACTGTGCGCCCTGGAATTTCGAGCTGTACCGCCGTTGGGAGAGGCTGCCTCCTCCTCCTCCTGGTAACGCTTCTTCTTCGCCTCGATGAGATCCTTGATGATGGCCTTTTCACGCGCCTCTCCGCCGCCGCCGCCGCCGCCACCGGAGGTATCGTCGTACTCATCGTCATCATAGTAATCATCGTTGTCATCCAGGCTGGCACTCGTCGATCGATTGTCCACACTGTTGATCATCTGGGACACGCTGCTATTCAGCTTGAGGCGTCCACAGGTGGTGCCACCGATGCCGCCACCAGCCAGCCGCATGGGCGTGGCCCGGCTGGGCGGCGTGGAGTCCTGGTGAGAGTCCGAGGAGTAATCCGATTCATCGCTAGACTCGTCGTCACCCTTCTTCGCCTTGGGTTTTTCCTGTGTATGGTTTAGGTCGGTGTTTGTTTAGGTTTTCATTGGTTTCAGTTGTGGTTTCGTTAGTTTTGTTTATAACGCAGTCTTCCCTTTGGTATTATTATTATTATTGTTATTTGTGAGTGCAGGTGCATAGTTTGTAGGGATAGTTAAGGATTCTCTGTTGGAGTACTCACGTAATTAACGGCGCTGATCGGACTGTAACTGAACACAACGATGCCGTTTTCCTCGCCAACGGGACGTGGCTTCAGCTCGTTGCCAGTTGGGGCATTGAGCGGCTCCGGTGTTGCGGGCACGTAAGGAATGTGTTTGATGCGCTCCTCGATGACCTGTTGTTGTCCAAAAAAAAGGGTAAATAATGGGTAAATAATAAGGATATTATTAATAAAATAAAGGGTAGAAAATACAACGGTATATAGTATCAGTATTTGAGGCTTAAGTATCAGTATTTGAGGCTTGAATACAATAAGTGAAATAAATCTTTAATCTGTTCGATTCGGTGGAATATATTCAAAAAAAGAGAGTAGTGACTGAAATAACATTTTTTCTATTTTTTTTTCTATTAATATTTATATTAATTTTATACACTTGGGTATTCTAATTTTAGTCAGAAGCTTAAAATGCAACAAAGGAGTCATTTCCGACCCTATAAAGCATATATATTGTTAATCAGCATCAACAGGCGAGTCAATCTGGCATTGCTTGAAAAAAAATCGTTTACTCTATCATTAAAATTCTCAAAAATTGAGAAAATATTTAATTTTTTAAATTGTTTAGTTCTTAATTATTAATTAATTATATTAACCTAATAAAAACTAACACAAAACTGTTTTTCAAACTAAAATTCATAAATTTTTGGCTTAGTTATGATCGAATTTCGAATTGCAAGGGTCTAGAAATTTCAGGTTCCCAAAGGTAGTTTCCATTCTTGTTTAAATTTCAATATATCAAAGCTTAAAATATTTGCAATCCAATATTAAGTGATAAGATATTGTTTGTTAATATATCAATATTAAACTGTACCTTTTAATATATTTAAATCCCAAATTAATAAACCTGCTTATCGATTCACAAAAACATTGCCTACTTATTAGGGCTTGCGTAAAGCAAGGTTTTCAGTCTACCGAAATAAATACAAACACATTCAAATTTTCTCACAATTAAAGGTATCAATTATTAACAATCGTGTTTAATTGTTCATTTTCCTTAATAACTATTATTATTCCATCGACACCCCCCATTAAAGTTTCGCTCAATTAAAGCCTGTGGGATATTATTTCAACGTGCTGTTCACTAATGAAAAAGTTCACATCGTTTTGAATGTCCTTGACAAGGCAATTGACAAGTGCCAGTCAGAGTTAACATACTACTAACATATATAATAATATTTAACAAAGAACCATGGTTGCAATTCCAATGACAATTTCCTGGTTGTTCCAAACCCCAGCTGCCCACTCAAAATGTCCTTTCCTCCCTTTTCCACAATGTACTTCCTCTCTAGCCTGTCCTCAGTTGAGGCTTTGATGTCATTCTGCTGTTGTTTTGCCCGTCTTTCGTTCGTTGTAATTCTTCCCCATAAGCCTGGGCTGAGCAGCTTATTTGTTTAGCCTTTTGATATGTTTACATATGTACGACATGCACAGTGGAACGTTGTCTATTAAATAGTAATCAAATGTTGAACTTTTAGATATACGAAAATAATACCTAAGCTTTTGTTTTTCTTATTTAAATATTATTTAAAATTTGTTTTTTTAACTGCTAAAATTTCACCCTTTAAAGAAATAAGCCTGCATCAATTTAGCATAGTTAGAATCTTTTCAATTTTTACAGTTCTTGGCCCACAGTGCAAAAAACAAGACGTTCAAACATGCAAATCTGATACACACACACACACATATATAAGAAAGGGAGAGTGAGAGAGAGTAAGGACTGTGTGTGTAGGATGGCTTAATTGAGACATATCAGCGTCAGTTGTTGTTACAATCTCCATCTCCATCTCCTCTTCCTTTTCTTTACCTTTTCTCTTTCTCTCTTTCTGTCTGTCTGTCACGTGTGCCAAAAAGCCAGTGTTGACACGGTGGCATTCGCTTTTTGCCTGCCTTTAGATAGTCTGGCTTTATTTATTCATGTTACAATTGTCTGTTATCAAACTAACTAATTAGCTTGTTTATTTTGTCTCATGACATTCTCTTTCCTTTTGCTGGTAATGAAAATTTGAATAAAAAGAAATACACACAAGAAAAAAACGAAAAACCATTGCCAATGCCAGTGTCATTGCACAAAAAAAAAAAGAAGAAAACTACAACAATTACAAATGTCAAGTCAACACTGAAGGCGATTTATTTACTTTTGTTGTTGTAATTTCACTTTTTATTTGCATTTTCGTTTTGAACGCCATGGCCAAACGGAGAGCCGAAAAGGAAAAGGCGAAAAAAGGAAAAGCGTAGCAAAGACGTTTCCCCCGAAAAACTTTCCTGACTTCTTATTTATATTTTTGCTCTTTTAATTGCATTTTCAGTTTGCGCAACTTTGTGTGTAGTAGGATCCGCCTGAAGCCGAAAATAAAACAAAAAACTACAAAGAAAGAAGGAGGAAGGAAGCAAACTAACGGTAACACGGCAGCGGTGAAAAGAGGAAGAGAAGAAGAGGTAGAGGAATAGCTAATGTGGTGAGTACGGCTTGTCATTCGAAACTTTTGCCTTAATTTGGGTTTAAAATGATGTGTTTTCTTTACTATTTCTTGAGTTTCTAAATTGGTGGGTTTAAGATAATGTGTTTTTTACTATCTCTTGAGTTTTTTAATTGTTGGGTTTAAAATTCAGTGTTATTTACCATCTCTCGAGAATCTAAACTGTTGGTATTAAAACTTAACATGTATGTACTTGTTGTACATAATCTAGACATGTCTGACTATACGTTTCTAAGCAAATTAGGTTCTCAATCTTCAGTTATTTGGATGAGACTTTTCAAATAGCCTTTTTATCATTGGAGGTAGTTTATATATGTACATGGGAACGAAAAGGATTGAAGAACTATATTATATAGTTTTCATACAAAGGATCAGAATTATTTAAATCAAATTATAAATTTGTTGCTGCACCCTGAGAAGTTCACATTTTTATGATTACAGAATTAAGGTTTTAATTTTATACTTTACAAAAGTAAAACATTGGCTAAAATAGACAAAAATTTAATAAAATAGAAAATATTTTAAAAATCGACACAAACAATTCAATAAACCTTTTTAACGACTCAAAAGTTATAATAAATTTGTATCAGAATCGATTAAGTATATCTTATATACTCAAAGATAGATTGGATATTATTATTGGCTTTTAAAGGTT
>JAEIIH010011527.1:0-11901 GCA_018904745.1 Drosophila orosa
TCTTTAATCTTTAATCTTTAATCCAGTCAAAGATCCACGACTATTTCAGAGCTAAGGCCAACAGAGAATAGTCAAGGATGAGTCAGCATAGAAGATCGAAGATATGTTGGCCGAACCTAGACAATAAACGCACAAGATATCCCTAGGCAAGAAGGATATCAGTAGGATCACAGCCGTCTCCACTGGTTATTGGGCGATAGGATCGTGTGCAATAAAGATTGAAGTTGCAAGGAAACAGCGGAACAGGAGACGCCAGAGCACCTGCTCTGTCACTGTTTAGTACTAAACAAAATCAGAATGCGTCATTTAGTAGAGTAGCTCAAGATTGCAGCTATCATTGGTTTTCTCAACGATTCGGGATGGTATAAAAGTTGACTAAGTCACAACCAGGGAACATATGGTGTGGACCAAAACGGTGACCAGCTCTAATGGGCTGCTCTAGCGAGGACCTTACCACTTTAACCAACCATACTATAATCTTAACAAAAAGTAATTTAATTTAAAATAATTTTTTTGTTGTGTTAATTGTTCAAAATATATATTTATGAGAGCCTTGTTTAGCACTCAATTGTTTGCTATTGCAATTTAATGTGCATGGCCCTCACTCAGTCAAGTGGCATAATAATGCATCGTGAAATGACATTTGGTATCGGGTAAATTTAATTGAAATCCCTTAAACCCTTTGGCTGACTATTTTAATTACATAAGTACTGCGGCAATGCACTTAACAATTAGCACGCCCTTCAGAAGAGCACTTCTTTTCCTTAGCCGGGATTAAATTCATAATAATCATAATTTATGTCATTGTTTTCACCGGCAGACACACACGTTTATTGATGACAATTATGTGAAATTCTTTTAAGTGGAATGACAAAAGTTTATTGAATTATTAATTAACTGCAATTGCAGCATGCAAAATGTATATCATGGCTGTCATCAAGAGGCTAGGAGGGAGTGAATTCAGCATCATTAAATTATTTTAATCTCATTCATAATTTAATTGATTTAAATGGGGTTAGCGATTTCCCTGACCCTTCGCCCTTCTTGGCACACTGCGCCGACAAAATGTGCAGGCTTAGAATAATTGATGACATTTAATATTAATTACACTCTGCAATTCAACTTGAAACCTTTAATTGTGTATTTCAAACGCCATTTTTTTCTCGGCTCTCGACGCTTTAACCAATTTCATTAGCTCGCATTAATCATGCACCGCATGTTAATAAATATTAATAATCCTGGACCAGCAAGCCAATTGCCAATTTTAGCCTATGAATTTTCCGGAAAATTCTGCATAAAAGTCTACTGATTTATGGCGTTGAACAACAAACACAACAACGACAAGTTCATTCAACGAGTTGGTGTAGAAAAAATCATCAACAAATAGCAATTAATTATCTAGTAATAACACGAATTCTTGCAGTTATTGTCAACTGGGCGTGTTGATACCCTAAACAGACATTTGTACGGATAGTGTTTATATAAACTGAAGCATAGAATTTAAATAAACTGAATAAATTGTTTCTTTAAGGCCTGGATAAGTATTTATATTTTAGCAGCAATGCATTAAGTTAAATATATTATGTTTTTAAATGTTTCTTAAAAAAAGTATAGTATACCTAATTTGATTGCAGTAAGAGGGTATTATTTTCGTGGTTCTTCTGGCCATTTGTTGCATTCGTTGCAATACTGGTTATTTCGCCCTCTTGGTCATTAAAAGCATCTGTGTGCCGAAAAAAACCCGGGGAAAACTATAAAACTCGTTTGAAGAGACACAAAAAAATAATACGAAACAAAATGAAAGATGGACAAGGACAGAGGGGATCCAGGCAACGAAAGTCTTTTGAGGGAAATAGTAAAAAGTGTGCTTCTGCCCATGACCATTTCTATTTCCTTTGGCCATTTCTAAAATTTGCATTTTTCATGCCACAATGTATATAAAATTCATATTTATAAATCTTTTAACTGCACACACAAAACGCAAAATGGGACACATCAAAAAGCCAAAGCACAGACACAGATGGGGAAAATGTTCAAATAGGAAATGAAAATTCTAAAAAAAAGGGAAATAAAATGCAAAGACAGGACAGCGTAGGTTCATATTATTCTAAATACTCTAATGTTTACGACTTTACTTATGCTATCAGTTTGAACCAATTGAACCAATTGAATACTTACAAAGTCAAAGATATTTTAGACAAGAAGCGTTTTATAAAGGCCACCTATTTATATTTTTGCTGTTAATATGAAGCCTAAATGTGAGTACACTTGAGAAGTGTATGCAAGTAACTGAAATAAAACTAATACAAGACCATTCAAATTCACACTTTTCGCAAAAAAAGAGCAACAAAAAAAGAAAACGAAAAAATAAAAGGATATAAAAATGTGTTGCAAGTCAGTAGTGAATGAATGAATGAATATGACTTTGCCACACCAAGCAGAACACAATAAAACGCTAGGACCTCCCTGGGCAGTGGACTATGGGGACAAAAAACACATTTATTTACAAAAAAATATATATATTTAGCAACTTTTGAAATTTCTTTGGAAAACCTCGTCTTTTTGTATAAATTCCATTTTAAATCTTCAAATTTTGGTATTAAGAATTAAATTCAATATAATTGTGATCTTTTCTTATTTATTTTCTACGCATTCTTAAAATTCATTCATTCATTTTTTCATGTCATAAATTGATGTTTGATCCCAAAGTACAAAGGGAACCAGTGTTGCCGATAACCTTTTTCCCATGCAAGTAAGAAAGCTAAGAACGTCCGCTTAGGTGTGGTATTGTTCTCTAGAATTAATACGCCTGACTAATAAAAATAAAGTTAAAATAAAACTCACTTTTTGATTAGTTTGTAAGCAGAAAATTATGCTTAAGTAAATGGTTTAGAGCCCGACTTCAAAATAATTTTATAATTCAATTGTAGGTGCTTATCTATGCATGCAATTATTAATTTTAGAAATTGAATTCTGTAATAATCATAAAAAAAACCAGGCACTTCTTATTCAAATATTTAAAATTGGTTTAGTCTACATACATAAGTGTGTGGTAAATTGTGTTGGAAAAGTGACTAATCGGCAGCACTGGCGGTACAACGGGAAAATTCGGTTGGGAAGGGGCAAACGAAAAGAGAACGGAAGTGAAAAGAGGCGATGGGAATGAGACACCTCTGCACGGCGCTGTGATTTTTCATTTTGAGCCGGTCCCCGACTGCGTTTTTCTTCAGGCTCCTTGGGCAACAGTTGTGGCCGGCCGGGAAAACTCGACGCGTGCGGCATGCAACTGCAAACTACTGTATGTCTAAAAAAAAATTGGAATATTCTGGCTTATGAATAGGAAATAAGTTCTGAGCACTGCGGGAGCTTTTCAATACAAAAATATACCAAAGAACAAATATATATTGTTGCGCGATCTCTCCTACGATCCTGAAACTGCTTCAAGAACATTATATTTATGTACATAATGGATTACTCCTAAATAAAAGAAATAAGGATTCTTTTAAGGATGATTGGTCTTGAATGTATGCTCCGAAAAGGTTTAAATTTCGGAGCTGCTTAAACATAATCTAATTTTAAATGCCGTTGACACTCTCTGTTGATAGCTCTGTATCTTTCGCTGAGGGCAAGCATCTCTGGCGTTGCTATTTTAATTTTAGCCTGCCACTCGTTTGCAAAAGTTAACGTGATGTTTTTAACCAGCCACACACACACACATATGTATGTATATCCTTTTACCACTGAGTCCACCTTCAAGGCGTTGACGTTGGATTTTTGCCAGCACGCGAAACGAACTTTTCGGTGCCTAAGTTGTTCAAATAAAATGGAGAAAAATAAGGTAAGGTAAGAAGCGGGGCCCTCATCAACTTCTTGGCGGCGGGCTACAAATTTTCCAACACCGCGTTTCTGGCTGCGGATGACGACTATCTCTCCACCTCTGCCTGCCGTTGGCATTCTAATTAGCGCCGTCTTGGAGCCGCCACTTCCACTTCCTCCCCGCAACTGTGACTTCTTGGCCCGATCACAGTGCATTTCGTTAAATGCGTGCCAGTAACATTGGGTACACGAAACAATTATGCACATTTACGCGCAGCTCATAAAAGTTTCCGTGTGTGCTTATGCGCAGCAGAAAGGCTTTCAGCACTCCCGGGCTGGAGGCTGGCTCTGGCAGGGCACTATGTATATATCAAAGGCAGCTAATTTCAGTCAACAAGGTAGCTCCAGTAGCTCCTGTAATGGGAAAAGAAATATGGAAAACTCCGCGAAACTGTGCTGCATCAGCTCATATGAATTAGAATGTAAATTAGTTTTCCGCGCCGCGGCAGTGACTAACTTCGTACTTTAAACTTATTTAGGGGGCTATATTACATGTTCCGCCTTCAATATTACTTAATGACTGACTGCTACCTTAAATGGTTCCCCCCAATTATCATCGTTAAGTTCGAACAAAGCAAAATTAAAAATGAATTGCATAAAAGCGAACGCCAAATAAGCGCCATCTCCCAATCATTTTCACCCTCCCCATCTTAACCAAAAACTTGCCGGCACAGCAAAAATTTTTACGCTGACTTCATTAAAAAAACAAAAAAAAAAAAAAAGAAATTACAAAAAATCCAGAAAACACAAAAAATCTCAGGCAGAAAAATAGAAATAAAGTGCAAGCAAAATGAATGAGTCTGGACCACAGAGTACACGGGAAGAATGGCATCGATTGAGTTCAATTGGGGGCATCAGATGAAGAGGAGGCAATTGTAAAATGGTCAGACCATGAGCTTAGCCAATAATCAAACGCCGAAGTAGGGGGCCGAGAGGAGTCTGGCAGGTGGTTGGGGTGGGGCCAGGGCGGGGCTATATGGTGCGGTCTGTGGGGCGGCAGCTAATTTATTACGAGCATTTAACAAGCATACTCCTGGGGTTCCCTCACGAGCCCGCTTTGATTTATTAGGTGTTTGGTTTAAAAAAAGAGAGAGCCGCAAACGAAATGAAAGGAACCCGGGCCGGCAGGAGTTGGAGAACGGACTGGAGCTGAGCAGGCCAGAATCCAGAGCGAAGACCAAGGCGGGAGGCGGCCCGGATGGGACCGGCTGCGAAATTCCGAAACACTAATGTGAATGTAATTTGTAGTTAATGTGCTGTCGGCTGGCATGTGGGCGGGCCATGGTATTCGGGCATTTTAATTGTTCAAACAAAATCTGGGTTCGGCGGGTGCTTCTGTTTCCGGAGTTTTTCTTCGTAATTCTTCTTAATTTCTTCGAGCCACGCCCAGTTAAGTGGATGTTTTCCATTTAAACGGTAGAGCAGATAATTTTATTTTTTATATGTATCTATAAGTTTATTAATCTTAAGGTTGGTAGAATAATACAAAATGCACGTAAATAAAGAAATTATTGCCGATGTGTATTCCTGTGTCGCCATGATTAAATCATAATTTCTCCAACATTGAATGGGTCCAGTTCCCCGGACTTACCAGACATAATGGCGAACAATCCATCTTTATAATTTCCTTTAAAGCGTTAAATTAGGTGGCAAGTTCCTTTGTCCCGACAATGATTAACCCCCAGGGAAGGCCAATTCACCCAATTTTCGTATTCTTTAATGGTCTTTCGTATTGTTTCTTTTCTTTCTTGCTTTTTGTTTCATTATTTGCAAGTGGCAAATGTTGAATGCGAAATCACATTGTTGGATTTCATCTCGTTTTGTCCTCGTCGCACGGCGGCTTTCGCACTGCAAGCCTTGGCATCGACGGCCATTAAAGGTCATAAATCACAACATAGCATAGAAATAAATCAACCCTTTATTATCAACAGATCGCAATGTTTGTTATCGAAAGGGTTATTTATAGTTCTCCTGGGAGCAGCGAGAGGCAGAAAGAATCCGACCCTGCCCAGCCGAGTTTTCCGGAATTTGTGAATATATTTAACGGAATTAACTGCGGAAGCTGCAGTGCTCTCAGAACGAGTTCAAGGTTGAAATTCGATGACCGAATTGCCTACTTATCGGGGGACTTTGGCCCTGTGTGCCTCCGCCTGACAAGCTTATTAAGAAAATCGCATTATTTGCCTGTACGAACTCAAGTATCTTTCCAGTGCACTAAACACTCAGGACGCTCTGACAGCCGCACAAGGAGCTTCATTTGCTGGCAATTCAAAGCCTGAAAAGAGACACACTAGTGGGGCAAGCGACGAGGGTGTGGCACGGCGGGGCTGCACATGGAAAATGAATACGTCATTAGCTGCATGAAATATACTGGCAGGCCTGTGCACGGGAAAAAATGTATTTTGTTTCAATAAATACATCAATTTGGGGAAATTCTCTATATACTTCTTAATATATATTTATAAATATATATCTTATTATACAAGCTTAGATTATTAAAAAAAGTTTCGTACGCATAAAGTTAAAACGTTAAAAGTTTCATCTTCCATTGCGAGCCGATTGTTTGTATATATTTAATTGTATATATTCCGACATCAGTAAAAATGTGGAGTTTTCTAATGGAAATGGGTCAAATTTACTCCAATTTAATGTCATTTTATTTATTAATTTCCTCAACCTCACACTATATTCTATATGTATGAATGCGACTGTTATTTACAAGTAAGTTTATCTATTTTTCAAACAAAATTCGTTCTCTGTAGCTCTCATATACACGTAAATAGGTACCCATACGGGAGCTTCAAGTGGACAAAGCCGACTAAGTGGCTAAAAGACGAAAACCGAAAAGGAGGACAGAAACATCATAGCTCCATGGCTACTTAAACAGCTTAGGTTTGAGGGCTTATGCAACTTGTTAACTAATTACGTGCGCAGCAGTCCAGAGTGGCATTAAACACATTCACACAAGAGGAAAATATTATGTATATTGTCAAACAATTATTTTATATTAATGAAGCTTAGTCTAATAGAATCAAAATATAATGTCCATGTGATAAGTTACTCAAGAGATGGTTGGCTTCAATACAAATATGTGTAGAATAAACATCTCTGAGCAGACTCTATTGCTGTACAAAATATATTAAAGTGTTCTATTAGTTTCTATTTAACAAGTAATATATTAATATCTTTCCATATTAGTGGCTAAAGTTTAAAAATCACCACCTTATCATCTTTTTTGTCACTAAGCAAGATTATTGATTTTGATATTTGATTTCCTGCCCACTGTGGCTCATATTTGCTAGGAAATTAATTATTTCATTTGCTGATATTTATAATTAAATTTTAGTCCCATTTAGGGCATTTATTAATATATATATGCGGTCTTCTTGGCAGATTAATAAGCTAATTTCCTACGTGTTTCCTGTTTGCTTGTCAATGTTGCAGGGAAAATGCCGATGATTGTTTTCGAAGACAGTTTTTTAACCAAATTTGTTGGTAGCAGATATCTGCATGTATATATAAGCATGACACAATAAATATATAATATATTTATACTTTCTTTAAATGGTGAATTTAAGTTATTATTTGCCAAATTAATGCTTAACTTTAATTCGAATCGTCTGGGTAAAGATAAAATAATGAATTCAACAAAAAAAAGACAAATAATTGAAAGAGACAGTAAGGACAGGATGTGAAGAGAAAAAGGTTCAGAGACAGAAAAGGAAAAAGGAGTAAATCAAAGAAAAAGCCATTGAACGAAATAAATCACACCTTTGTCACTCAATGCGAAAAACGTATTTTTCCTATTAAAAGCCAAAGGACGATTCTCTGCAAATTACTTTAACCTTTCGTCGGCCATCGGGTCGCCGACATGTAATTAGTTGACAAAGGTGTTTGTGCTTGTTGTTGTGACTAGGCTGGCCCGGCTTAATTGAATTTTTATCTTCGCCCGATGTGACTCCGCCCTCGTGTACTTCAAAATAAGAAAGTAAACAGCAAGAACAAAGCTTCGGTATTTGAAGCTTTAAATACCCTTTCCAAATGCAATAGAATTGATTTGGCACTTTTTAAAATGAAAAAGAGTGTCAAAAATCCAATAAGTTGAATTCTGAATGACTTGAATTCGTTTTGAAACTTGTTGGTTTGACAATTAAACCTAAAATAACTGACCACTTTTCTTACATAAGCATCGAAAAAACCTATGATGGCTTAATTATTTAGATTTTAAACTGTAAAATCTTCTTGTGAGAGAAATCGCACAACCCCGCTTAAAGAAGAGTATTAAAAGAATAAGCAAAAGAATGAATGATTAAATTTGGGGTAAAAAATTCAATGGCTGTGCAAACCCATTCAAATTTGTGGAAGCTCAGAGTTGACAGAGGATTTATACATAAAAGTGTCCCCATTAAGAAAAAAAGGTGACCATCTAACCTAAATTAAATCTAGAACAATATTATATGCTTAAGAAATATAACAAAAAATTTTAAAATTAATTTAAAACACAACAATATTCATATACAAAAGGAAAACAAGACTTATGTAACAATAAATGGTAGCTACATATATGTATACCGCTGTATGTTCATGAAATTGTGAAATTTTCCAATTTATATATTAAAAATAATCCATTTAGGCATTTTATTTCCAATTATTATATCTTTCAGTTCGAAATGTGGTCTTAACTTTCAAACTAATTCCTTTTTATTCCTTAATCATGGTTCGTTTGTGACAAAGACCAGGTAAAATCGAAATAAATACATTAATTGTCATTTTTATTTTTAAACCAAGAAACGTAGTTGCCATTGCCATGAACTTGGAGCCGCCGAGTCCCAAGTATATATATTCGCTTGTCAACATTGTTGATTTTGCGCTACTCGCTCCTTTGTTTCGCATTTTGGAAGCCATTGTTGGCGACTCTTGTTGGGGTATGCGTTGTCCTGCCACAAACGGGTGGAGGCGGGGCGGGAGCGGGAACGTGGCAGATTGGGGAGTGGCAACAAACCGCAGCAACGTCAACAGCATAAGCCGATTGCGTGGAATTTCGCCATTGTCCCCTTCGATCTCTCCCAGGGGATTTGCTGCTTCGCATAAAGTCAAATGATAAGTCAATTGTTTGGCTTGAAATTGCACGAACCCTGTTTTGTCACTCAGAGAATAAATGCATTCGTCAAGAAATTGACTTGAAATGTAGCTTAAAAATCTAATATTTCTTGTAATACAAATTGATAAGCCACATTCTTGGTTTATTTCGAGCTTAGTTGCTTGATTTTTTAAGATTCGGAAAAGTTGAACGCTGTTGAAAGGAACTTACATGTATTTTGCTAATTTGTTATTATTATTAATACTATTTTTGTAATGTTTAGAACACTGTGTAATTTTCTCTGTGTGATTTTACTAATGAAAAGGGAGTGGCCGCATTGTATGCGAGCAAATAGAAGCTATGAAAATAAAAGTGCAACTAACTGCAGCTCTGGACGCGGCCATTATTAGCCGCATTTAGATTCAATTTGTGGCCAGAACGATCTAATTATTTATTATCCGAGGCCCTGCCTCTGTTTACTCGCCAGTCCCCTCAGCCCTTAACAGTTCCGAGCTCCTGCTCCTGCTCCACGTCGAACGCGAGGGCTTTTATGGCCACCAATTGCGCCTAAGTAGGGAAACGGAAACTTTACGAGCGCTCCTTGAGAGGCCGCCACTCATGCTGCCTCCTACTCCGACCTCCAACCAATTCAGATTGGCATGCAAGCCAAACGAAGTTATGAACTTGGCTAAGAGAGACGTACGCATGTAACTTTATGGCCTCGCATGTTTCCATTTGTGGGCAGAGAGAGTAGGCACATTTTAATTCAAACTAGCCACGGTGCTCAAATAAAATCACGTATAAACAATATAAAAACTGCAAAAACTACATGTATAGAAAAGCCTTATGATAATATCGCTATATTTTAAAATTACGATTTTGGGAAACATTTGTTGCCTGAGGAACGATCAAAAAAATAATGGGGAAGTAGAAAAATCTTAATTGCGTGCTTATACCATATATCTTAGCCAGTGTTATAGTATTATATGATTTAATAGATACATTTTAAACTTGTAGTTGCGATACAAAAAATTAAAAAATTTATTATTAGTATAACACATCTAAGTACACAATTTTCCGTTACTTCCGGGTGTGTGTATTGCCTCCTATTAACCCCAACGTTGCGTGACTGCTTTTGGCGAATCGTAAGCTGATTGCCAGATTGAGCTTCCTCCTTACCGGAATTCAATTCTCGGTGCTCTTCGGCGCCAATGCTCAACGTTTGCGGAGCAAACAATCGCCATGGGAAATTATTAGAGACAAATAAATTAAATTTTATAGCTTGGGCGCGCTTACACGGAAAGGAGGAAGTGACGGCCCAAATTTGATTGGCGATTGTTTGGGGGCAATTATAGATTTAGTTTGCTTGTTTTCAGGGGGCTTTGAGGGCTTGAGCTGGCCAACGGCACTCGTGTACTCTCGTCTCTCCTCCTGGCCAGGACAATGGGCACTTCAATTTCCTTCAGCTCCATTTATGGCTGAAACATGCAAACTAAAAGTTAAGTTTTATGCGAACTCCGACCCAGTAGAGCAGCTCGACTCGATGGCGTTTAACAAAGTTATTGGCCTCCTCTCCCGGCCGCATCGCAGCAATCTTGGCCATCATCAACACTCTGTCTATCCGATGCCCCACGCTCCTCGGCCGCGTCCTCTGCCACCTTTTGTTTTTTACAAGCACTTTGCAAATATTTATGGCTGAAAGCAGCGCAAACAATAAAATCATAAACTGCAGCGACGACGTCTGCGTCACAGGACACGGGACACAGGACACTGGTCGCAGGACACAGCGGGTAAATCGATTTTTAAAATGAATTATGTTTGCAGATATGCAATACGTGTACATACGTATATATTTATGGACGCAAAGTATGTACACCACATCAAACGATGTTCTGAGTATCGTCTATATAAGACCGCTCTTTATATATTTTTTGTAGGCTGTGCAATTTATATACATGATGTACTATCAGAGAAAAATGATAAAAAAATCCTTATAAAATTAAGGTTTTAAGCAAATATATACACTTCATCAAATATCATGGATAAATTTAATGATTGGAGTAAGATTGCATACAGGATTTTATGCAAGATTTACACTTCAATTCTTTCAGTTAATACACATACAAATGCAGTAAAAAATAAACGAACCCAACCATTGTAATGCCTTCTTTAATTTAAAATAATTTAATATGATTAAAAAAGAATAACAAACTAGACAATCCTCTAATATTATAATACATAAAAATACTTCTTTATCCGCAAGCTCAGCACTTACTGAGATATATAAAACGTAGAAGTAAAAGGGTACTAAGTAGCCTTTAGCTATCTCCGCGTATTTTGTTGCACTTTCCAGCCGTATACTGAGCACATTCCATTTTCATGCTGTTTGTACAGCACTTTTCTACCTTTGTTGGCCGAAAACCTCAATAGGGCTGCACATATATAGGTGCTTCGACAGTGCATCATGCACAATGCTGTGCATTTTAAAAATTAGCTAAATATTTTGGCAGTGCCTCGGGCAGTGTGGGTCCTGCTACTTCATGACCAAACAAAACGCATTCTGAAACTCTATTTGCTAAAAATGTTGAGTGCAGAAATTGTGCCAAAACTGGAAACAGTTCTGTCAGTAGTTAAGCAAACATTTGCCAGGGAAGGGGAATCGGTCCATATCGATATTAGCAAACGACACGGTGCAAACTTTATATACATGTCGAAAAATTGTTTAAATCTTTATAATATTTATAAAGTCATGGCAAACAGGAAAACAGGAAATATAAGGCAATTTAAAAAAAGGTTTATGGAAATAGGTAGGAAAGCCACAGTCAAAAGAGATTTTTTTTGTGTTTTATTATCTATTTTTATCTGAGACATATTCAATTCAATTCAATTTATTTCACTTCTTATAACCTACTAATTTTGTACAGTGAACTAATATACTAAATTAA
>JAEIIH010011528.1:0-29298 GCA_018904745.1 Drosophila orosa
AATCGGGTGTTTAGGCTGATCAAGAATATTTATCATTTATAGACTCGGAAATGACTGCTTTACCAACTTCAAACTTAAATAAAGTCTCCATATAGTTTAAAATTTTTTAAATTTTGTAAAATTTTAAAAATATTTGCAAAAAAAAGTTAGGCACTGAACTTTGAACTTTGTTTAAAAAAATGTTAATAAGTAGACAGGCAGGAAAAACGTAATATTATATTAAAGAAATTTAAAACTTATAAAGTTGCTTTCGTCACTATCTAACTATACTTGAAATAATTTTAGTTGGTATTTTTCTTATTACTACTTTTCCCATTCCAGAGTAGGTTCATACTGATTCCTCAGTCAGCTGTTCCGGGAAAAGTTTTCTGCATGTTTTGTTTATGTCGCTTAAAATGTAGTTTTTCCGTTGATTATAGCCCGTTGCATGATTGCAAGTGTGTAAATAGGTCTCAATTAAGGTGCAGTTCAAGGTTGCAGTAGGAAGGTAACGCCCCTTTCGCCATTTTCATACGCCCACAAAACTCGTTCTTGGCCATGAACAACTCACCCTCCCAAAAATAAAATTCTTTGCACAGCTCGGCGGCAATGGATTCGGACTGCGAAGGGGCGACTGCTGCGTTGGCAGATGACTCCGGCCACTTCAGCTGCACGAGCGACGAGGGCGGCGGTGATGCTGGCCAGACGGCGACCCAGGAGCGGGAACAGTCAATTTTCTCCGTGCGACAAGAGCTCCTGAGGTCGCGCAGTGAAGTGGAACGTCTCCTGAAATCGGAGCACTGGTACAAGCAGGAGCTCAAGTCGCAGAAGCACAGTCGCCTGGAGACCCTGGAGCGCCTGTACGCCCAGGAGCGTAAGTATCTGGTGGAAAACCAACGACTGCAGCAGGAGTCCATGAGGCTGCATGCGAAATGTGCCACGCTGGAGAAGCAGCAAGAACAGGGCTCCCCAGGGTCCCCCACTACTTCTTCCCCGAAGAGTGATGCATCCCCGGACGCCTCATTTGAGGCCAAACAGCAGGAGGCTCGTCTCCGGGATCAGCGCCAACTGATCGATGTCCTGCGCAAGCAGAAGAAGACGCTTCTGGAGGACATACAGAGACTCAGCCTGGAGCACGACGAGAAGCTCGGACAGTTGCAGCAAACCATGGCTGGCATGGAGCTGGAGAGCAAGCTGATGACTGGCAGATGTAAGCAGTTGCTGGACGAGAAGAGTCTGATGGAGCACCAGCTTGAACTGAGGAGCTCCGCCCTGCGTAGTGTCAACGCCGAGAGGGAGCAGCTCCGCCAGGTCATCGCCGAACTCAACGAGACCCTGCAAACGCAGGAACACCTGCTGGCCCTCAAGGAGCAGGAGTTTCTCGATCTCAAGCAGTACTACCAGCAAAAGCTGACCCGGGAAAACAGCGTAGACGCGATCCATTCCTACAGCCTGAAATTTCATGAGGAGATCAACACCAAGACGAGTGAGATTGCCGGCTTGAAGAACTCCCTCAACGAGCTGCGGTCCGAGTTGCTGATGATGTCGCAGTTAAGAGAGCAAAACGAGGAGCAACAGCGCCAGCTGGAGCAGCTGGAATTCACTCTGCAAGCTCAACTCTTGGAGCAAGAACAGCTCCGGCAGAGTGACGCCCTCAAGTTGGAGCAGGTGGAGAATTTGACCATTTCCTTGGCTTCCTTACAGCTGGAGAAGGAAAGCCTCAAGGAAGACCTGCTGGCGGCACAAAAGACGCTTCAGAAGCTGGAACAGGAGGTGCACAGGCTTCACGCCGAATATGAACAGATGCGTTCGGTGTGTGAGGAGACCCAGCGGCAATTGGAAAAAGATCAAGGAGATCTGGAAAAGTTCAAAGAGCAAAGTTCCCTAAAGGAAAGCGAATTAAACGACAAACTTAACAACTATGCAGAGCTGTGTGAACAGTTGAGGACAAATCTAGCCGCGGCAGAGACCCAGATGCATGCACAAAGCCAGCAAGCAGAGATCTGGCAGCAGAAGCTCAAAATAATAGAAGAATCTAGCCAACAGGAAGTAAAGAAGTGCCAAAACCAAACCACACAAACCGATGTCGAGGATCCCCTTCTAATCCAACGCATTGAGACTTTGGAGCAGCAACTGGCCGATGTCAAGGCTCAAAAGAAACAAACCGTTTCGCTGCTCCAGCAGCTTCTGCAGCAACAAGATGCCAAGATAAAGAGCACAAACGAAATGGAGGCCGACTGGACGCAGCTCCTGGAGGCGCTGCAAGCCACCCAACAATTGGAGCAAGAAATGCGAGCAGAACTCCAGCACAAAACCCTTGAACTGGAGCAGCTGAACGAGTTGTTTGCTGGCCAAAATGAGGAGCTGCAGCAGCTCCAGCAATTGGGCCTGGCCAAGGACGAGGAGAATCGGCTGGAGTTGCAGCTCTTAAAGGAAACATTCCAGGAGAATCTGGAGAATCATTCTGCGGATTCGATGAACATTCAAAGGCTGCAAGGCCAGGTAAAAGCGTTGCTCGACGAGCGAGAGGAAAGCACACGGCAGGAGCACAGGGCGGTGGACTGCCTACGATCCTTGGCCCAAGTGCTGGAAATGGAAACGGGCAGGAAGCTGCAGCACATCAAATCCTGGCCACAGTTGGCCAAGCTTCTGCGGAAGGAGCTGCGTAACGGGAGGGCTTCCCATCGGAAGGCTGAGGAGCTGCCAGGCCTAAAGATTCAGCTGGCGGCGGTCAGCGGAATGCACGAGCAAGCTCTAGCCAGAATTAAGGTAGAAACAATCGCTGACAGAGGACACCACAATCCATAGGTAAATTACGTATATTTTTACAGACTCTGGAACAAACTCTGGCAGCGGAAAAAGCGCGCTACGAGGCTTCCGATTCGGGCAAGTCCACGTCTTGCATCGCACCCCCAGAACCCGCCCACGAGGTAGCCAATCTGATCGATGACTACAAGAAGGTATTTTTGCAAAGTCCGGCTGGAAAATAGATGTAACTGCTATCCCTTTCCGCAGCTCGTCCAACAAACCGCCAGGGAGACGGGTCGTCCGCGCAATGGCTTCATTCTGGAGCTGATCGAGCGTAGCCAGTGCTGTCAACCGAATCTGTGCCAATTAAGCGAGGGCGTCACTGCCTGCCGCTCGGATGTGGAGCAGCTGAGCAGGCTACTCAACGCTGGCAGGGATCAGACACGCGCCGGAGGCATACCCTCCCTAATGGAGGAACTACGCGCCGTGGCAGATCATTCTTAGATTATAATTTCTACACAAATTAGCAAAGCTTAGCGTATAATTTCACAACACTTTCCCAAAAGTACTTAACTCGTTTTCGTCTCGAATTTTGTTTGTGTTCCAATGGTGCAATTATTGAGTTTTTTGTTTGTTTGTTTTGTTTTGTGTATAACCTAGTCCTTAGGCTTACAACATCCGAAATACCCCACCTAGTTGAATTTTTGTGTTTGATTACTATACTTCTTCTGTTTTACGTTTAAGTCTATACTAAATATTAACATTAGGTGCCAAGTAACAACATATATCTCCTAAAATATACATACAACCGTATTTAATGACCGCCCACAAATATATATTTATTTTTATAGGATTCAATAAAAGCCAATTAATAATTTTAGTACGATTCATAAATGATGTTACACACATTAGTCGAGCATGTCGATATCAACTTTACGTTTTCTTTTTATAGGACAGTATGGAATCGAAAGCCCGTCGTGCGTCGTAATTCTTTCTTTCGTAACATATTCCATATTTCCGAAATCATCCAATTCCACTACTTCCAGCGTTACTACCCTCGAGCTGCGAGTTACGCCGCAAAAGGGGAAATTTGTGGCATTCAGGCATAAAACGACCAGATCGTGCTCAATCTTCACAGTTGGTTTCAGGATACTGGTCGTCTTGCAGGACTCTGTGCGTTCCTTGGGGCAGTACACTCCGGCGCAATACCAACCGTCTGAGGGGAAGTGACAATGCTTAATGCAATAATCATGCTTAACTACTTCTTACTTTTGGTCTTTTTAACCTGAGTGATCAGCATGTCGGCAGTTGGCTCAGTTACACTTCCATTCGAGACCTGTAAGTTTTGTGTTGTTCTGCCTTGAAATATGAAGATTGAAATAAGATTAGAATTGTTACCTTGGCAGCAGATCCCATATCAACACACAGAGCTGCAAATACAGCGAATAATAAAAATAAAGGCTGAGAAAAGCTCATAGTAGGTCCTTTCTGGTGCAACAGTAGTCCGAGACTGACGACTTTCGACACATATGCTTTACAGTCCATAATCTAATTACTAATCCATTTGTCTTGTTTGAGATCTGTGGAAATGGGATTGTTGGAAAGTTTTGGGAATTCAATTGTTTAGAAACAAGAACAAGTGGGTTTCCCCCAATCATGGATAGCTGTTTCACAAATTGATATTGTATAATCTCTGCTCAATTTTAGTACGAAAAAAGTTTACTTTTTCGCTTTAAATCTACTTATTATATAAACCAAACTGCGGAATGTCCAACCTTGTAGGCATTTCAATGAATGATGTAAGCTGTGGCAAATCGATTTTGTGGCTTCATCCTCAATCAGAGACGGCGGCAGTCTTTTTCATTTCAGTTCGAATATATTAGGCGAAGCCAACCGACACCGCCCTTGGCATTGTCAACGCTTGGTCTGCCAGGAGGTTTCGGATAGGATCGGATTGGATCGGAGGTGGCTATAGAGGCAGAGGTAGAGAGGCAGAGATGGCAAGCCACTTGGGTATTGATAAATGCGTTGAAAACTAAGCGACCGCCCAGTGGATTACCACCACCTCCCCACACCAGGTTGCCGGCACTCGATTCCCCGAGAGGAACCCCCCGCAGCCAGCTTGCTGGCTGCAATGAGGAGCAATCGACCACAATCGCTGGTCAAATTCAATTGGCGCAATTTTTCATCTGTGGCTCCAAGGGACCCGATCCGGCGGATCCTTTTGGGCTGTTGCCTCTGCTGCCGTCTATTGTTGCTCTGGGCTCTGGGCTCTGGCAATTGTTCTCGGCTCTGGATCTCTGGAGCTAAGAAGCTATCTAGGTATGGAGCTATGGAGCTATGGAGCCGCGGAGCCCTCGGCTCAAGGTTGTTTATTTTGAAAAATCACCATCACCCGATCGTGGCCTGTGCCGACGGCTGGGGATTTAATTCTACGCTGGACATTTATAAATTGCATTCAATTTATACACAACACGAAAGCGTGATTTTTACATTTTTACAATCTAGCGAATAATAGATCAGCGTCGTATTATTGCCGACTCCTCACTGCAATGCTCTCCAGAGCAATCGAAGCTTTCTGGGTCTTCTGCCTGCGGCATGAAGAAGGCTTCTCCAAGCATTCCGATTGACGCAGACAAATGTTATTGCTATGAAATATTCAGAAGGGAAAATATATATAACACTACATTTTCCAAGATTTTTAAAAAAGGTTTAATAGTTTCCCAAATTAAATTTAAATAAAAAATAGTCGGTACCAAACCAAAGGCCTACTTTTATTATCTTTTTGTGTAAGAAGTTCTGATTGCACTAATACTGATCTGTACAGCATAAAATTTGAAAGAGAGTTTGAAATTTAGGTTTACATATAAAACAACAATTAAAACAAGTAATCTTTGACATTCAAATCATCCCAAATAAACCCATAATTATCTTAAGGAGCTATGCATCCAACTGAAGACGTCTAGATGTTTCCAATTGTTCCAATTCAATACTCCCCAAGCTCTTGAGCTCTATTATTTGAATACATTTTCAGCACCTCATCCAGCCCCTGAAGGTACACTCCTCCAGCTAACACAAAGTTGGCCGGCATCGTTTAGTCCGTCCAAGGGTATCATTTGATTCGATGAGAGTGCTTTTTGTTGTACTTTTCCCTGGCTCTGTGATTTGGGAGCTGCTCGTCGGATCCCCACGCTTTTTTTATGTATTGAGCAGGTCGCTCATTAAAGAGGGACTTGGGGGCTTGGGGGCTGCTGGGCAAACAAAAGGCATAAACATTTAATTCTCACCAAAGCGATTGATGCGGTCGCAGGGGCAGAGCGACCATGTCGATGTGCGTCCGTCTGCCTGTCCGCCTGTCCGTTTGTCTGGGGATACGATCCTTCTTCTCGGCCTGGGTCTCGAGACTCACAGCCAGTCCTAGTGCCAAATTGCAAATGCAACTTGTTAACCTTGAAACCGAGCGGACGGTTGGAGGAGCGGACAGATAGTCAAGGAGCCTGAACCGCAGACCCGGCACAGTATGAGGCATTTAGTCAGACGTCTTCGTCGTTGCTGTGGCCCTTGTGGTTGTTGTTACCACTGCCGCTGTTGTTGTCCGTCTGCCGATCACTCGTTTGTCTAGCTGCTGCCCCCCGCTCATGTCCTCGAACACTGAGAGTAATATGTACAACATAATAATATTTAATTTAATATTTTACGAACCTAATTAATAAAGACATCTTCAAATAGGAAGAGGATTGATGGGTCAGTCAATAAATTCATAAAAGGGAAACTATTTTCTTTTTAGATTTAGTTTAAACTTTGGCGTTAAAAAAATATGTATAAATACAACTTAGATCATTTAGATTTTATTTTAACTGGGAGTTTAACCGGCTCATCAAGAGCACTATTGATCTCGCCCGTTTATAGACTAGCTTGTACATATTTATATATATTTTTCTGGCAGTGCACTTAGCATATTGAATAATGCGTTTATGGCCAGATGAATGACACTTCATACATGCGTCTTGTCTGTCCCTGGAGCTGCAACTCGCAACTGGCAACTGGCAACTGGCAACTAGCAACTGGCAACTTGCAACTCGCAGCTAGCAACATACAACTTGCAACTGACTTTGGCAACTGGGAACGGAACAGGGGCCAGGAGGCTACCGAGACTTGGGTTGAGGCTGTGGATGAGGCTGCCTCCTGGTGGTGCATATTTCATGCGTAAACTTTGGCTTGGGCATCCGCCACTATTCGTCATTTGTGCGGGGCCATGTCAGTGTTGTGTTTGAAAGAAATTCGTTTAAATTGTCAATTGTCTGGGGTCCTACGGCTCCTGCTCCTGCTCCTACTCCCCCTCCAGCTGCTGCTACAGCTCCTGCCCCCAGTTGGGAACTGGTTTCCAGCTACTCCTAATGAGGCGCATCAGTGAACTTGGGGAGTGAGGAGAACGAACCCTTTTAGCATTCGGCCGTGATGGTTGGTGGCCCTGGCCCCCACAGTGGCTCTCTGGGCTCTGGGGTATCGCGGGGCCGGGGCCTGGGTGCGTTTGCATTTAGCTCTACTGCCCGGCCAGGCACATTAAAGTCGAGTCAACTTAGCCACATACGAGCGGCGCGTTTAGTGCCCAGCCACTGCAGGCCAGTGGTTCCCACACCCGATTCCCAAGTCGAAGTCCGAATCCCACTCTTCGGAGCCCCCGCCATCGCAGCACTCCCACTGGAGGGGCCATTTCCATTCTGATTTGGTTTAAGATTCGGATGCGCATCGGATCCTGCTTACTGGGTGTTGCAATGTCATTGCCAGCATTTTATGCACTCGCCGCACTTTACAGCCGAGCCATAAATAAACTTGTATCTTTAAGATAGAAATAGTCGTAAAAAATCAGCAAATGACCCCGAAACCCGCCGGAGCCCTGGATCCCTGGATCCCTGAAGCCCCGCGTCTAAGCCGCGTGAGAGCTCTTAGTGGGATTGCAGACTCCAGGCCCCAGCAGACCTTGGAGGTGGAATCCTCAAACTGCGGCCATTTGGATCATCTGCAAAACATGTGTAAGTTGCAATATTACATTTTATATTTAGCGCACGACTTTGTGCGCTTTATTTCAGCCCGTTTATAGTTTTGCATACAATGAGGTCGCATTGGAGATTCCGGCAAGATGAGTTTTATGGATGCCCGGGACGAGATCGTGATGGAAGCCCTTGACTAGGCAGCAAACAATCGCCGGTCATTAGGAGGTTGGCTTTTATGGAACTGCTCAGCACAGTTCTATATCGGGAAGGGAATATCGGAGGCCCCACTAGGGGAGATCTCACTTTCGGCATCTCTGGAATGATGAATGGCGATCATAAACCTTTTCCCTGCCCATCTTGACGGGCAATTTAAATTAAAAATTATAGAGTTTCTCCCTCCGTATTCTCGATTTAAATACATTGTTCAAAAGAATGTTATTATCGCCTTTAACAAGCCTCCTAACTGCCGGCCTTTCTTTACACATAAATCATAATTATATACATCTCACTCTCATCGCGGGCTAAGTAATCACGCATTTAGGATGACGAAACATCTCAATGGTCTCCGCCTGCGCTACGTGGGCACATTTCCATCTGCCTTCTAACGCCGCTGGAACACTTTGACCCAATTCATTCCGATTCAATTGAAACATTCTGAAGCATTTAAAGACCGGCCATAAAAGGCAGACGAAATGGGTTTTCGTTGGACTCGGACTCGAGACGGTAGTCGGTTCACGAGAGATCATAAAAAATAATTAAGAAGTTGGTACTTGGTTTTTTTTTCCCGCAATGCTCTTTATCACAGGTGGGTTTGGGGATTTTGGGAAAGAGTTTGGCTTTCGTTGTATTGGGAGATACTTGAATAAATATAAAATAAATATATAATTAATCAATTTTGATTAAATACTGGAGATAAGTGATATAAGATATGTATTAAGTTTAAAACTCAACGATACAATCAGATTATTATCCCTATTAATCAAATCTCTTCCACAATTCAAAGAGTAGGGTATCTCCTCTTCGAAGTACCCGTAAAACTTCCTCTGGTTACCTTCGTATTTTCATTATTTGGTCCATGGTTATTTAATCAATGGGGGCTCAGTTGCGTGTTCTCCACCGAAGACACTCCAGCGGGCGCTCAACTGCGCAGCCGCAGCCGCAGCATCTGAATCTCAATCCACTTTGGTACATTGATCTTGGCCCATTACGAAATAGTGGAGGGAACCGTTAAGATCCACGGATAGCGAAAGAAAGAAATCAATGACCCAGAACATTTTTTTGGGTTGCTTTTTTGATTACGTCAAATGGGATGCCAGCAGTGCTTCTCCTCCGCTCCTCCTGCTCCTCTTGAATTGAGGCTGCGATCTGGGCGGCTTTCGATCGAATGCATTAACATTCAGCGATTTCACGGCAGGATTAAGGGGTGGGGTGGCCGTGGAACGAGACAAAATGTCAATGGGAGAATCTTGTTGCCGGCCTGGCGTCTCACCAGACACACATGCAAAATAGCAAATAGCAAGATGCCAATGTCGATGCCGCTGCCGCTGCAGCAGCCAAAGTCCACGTCCACATTCACATCCACATCCACAGCCACATCCCGGCCGAGCTGAGACAAGGCTGAAATCTGTAGCCCAAGGGGCCCATGTGCCATGCAATTTAGTCAAAGGCCCTAACGGCATTTGAGCCAAATGCGTTTACGTTTACGCATCCGCTATAAACTCGTATGCCGGGTTGTCGTGCCCGCCGCTCCGGCCTCGGCCTCTCCGTCTGCCGGTTCTTAAAGCTGGGAACTGGGAGCAGTGTTGGCGCCTTGGGCTTTTTATTATTATTAAACAAGGAAGCTGTATTAATAAACAATAAATGTATTTAACTTATTTGTTTGAGAAATATTTAAGGAAAAAGGATCCATTCAGTTAAATTATGTTAAAGTTTTGAATTTATAAGGACACATTTTTTAATTAAGAACAAAACTATGCATATCTGAGAGCCTAGCACATCTGGCTTTTTCTGCCCCTCGAATCCTGGCAACACTGCCTCGGAAAAGGTGTTGGCAGAGAACCCAGAACCAGTTGGCAGAGTTATACTTATGCTTTAAGCAGGAGCATGCGACAAAACTGTGACTCTGGGTTCGCTGGCTGGGCCTGCGTCTCCACTTCCTTTGCAACGTGGTTGAAGCTGGGAACTGGGAGCTGGGAGCTGGCCATGGTTACTGGGTACTGTTAATTGGACCTGGCCTTGCCTGGCCAGCCCCCTTGCGGGCGTCGCAGTTTGGCAGTGCGTGGCGCACTTAAACGAGGTTAACTGTACTGCAAAGGCATCCCTCTACTCTGGGCCGCCGCACAAATTTAATTTCCAGTTGCGTCAACGCCAGAGCTCCAGGGCCCGAGAGATCCAAGAGCTGAGCTGAGCGGTCAATGCACGCATTACCAGTTGCCAGCTTATCAGGCGGCGATCGCAAAGCTTCCAGCACACAGCATACAGCAGAGAGCCGCAGCCTCCCAAGAAAAGCCCATCAAATCAGCAACGTGATGCTGCCCTTGGGGCCCTCGGTCTGCACTCTCTATGCCATAAAGCGGTCATAACATTTGCACCACAATAATAGCTGTAATACTAACCGCCGCCGCCGCCCAGCCCCCATTCATTGAAGGATAATGTTACGGTTAATGGCGCGGCCGGGCGAGTAATTTAATTTACTCGTACACTCGCCACATGCCCCCAACAAACGAACAACGATCGCGAATTATTATGGCCAAAAAAAGACTAGACGGCGGCACAGACAACACTCCACAGATGGAGAGATGGAGATGGAGATGGAGTCGGATGCAGATACAGATAGAGATGGAGTTGCAGTTGGAGCGGGAGCGGGATATCCCTCATACCGCGGGCATCGACGATCATCAGGCGGCCAGACATTGGAGATGAGACAGTGAGGCTGGCAAGATCGAGAGTTGCCCGAGTTGGCCACCTCAAATTATTGGCCTCTATTGCTATAATTTGCCTTGAAACTTTGTAGTAGATGAAGCGTCTGGGTCGGGTCTGATTTTTGTTAGGGCTTCATGAGATCGATAATGCTGATTGAGTATTATGTACTTTTAGAGCTGAACTACCAAGGGGTTTCAAGGTAATTATACTCAAAACTTGAAAAAGTTATTGTTTTGTTGGAAAAACTATTTTATATGATTTGTTTTTCTGCTCGTATCTATAATTGATTTGTTTTTAAATCAATATACAAAGAAACTTAAAGGTTAATAAGTAATAAAATTAATAGATGAAAACTTAAAGCTTTAAGAGTGTAATTAAGACTAAAAAAAAGGTGCAAATTATTACAGTTTATGTATAACTTTTATTAAAACTTAATCGTTTATGCTTTTTTATTTTTATCTGCCAAAATACTTAATTTATTCAGATCTATACAACAAAATAATGCCTTTAAGAGAGAGCTCTAAGTTTCCCCTTTATGAATGAGGCAGTGATTTTTTTAGGAATATTTTTTAAATAATTGTATGTACTACTTCTGCTTTGACTCACCTTGTTCTGAAATTCAAATATAGAAATATAAATCCACATAAGACATTACTTATTTTACTTAATACCTAAAACTCAATTTATTTCTTTAAATAAAGTTGAATCCCATTGAACTCTCCCATTTTGGCCAAGTCCATCTCCAGCAGGTCGCTTTGCCCTGGGCCGCATTTGATGGCTGGCGATCGTGTTTGCTGGCTAATGCCCATTATGCCATAAAGCGTTACCAAAACGCCATTAGCACGTCAGGAGGTACGCCTCTGGGAGTCCAGGATGGAAATACTCGCAGAAATGGAAGACGACGACGATTGTTCGTAGGCAAGTAGGTGTGGGGTTGGTAGCGGGCATCGACAATCGATTGATCAAATAAATTGCAACGATGGACATATTGATAACGATGGATAATGATAATGATAGTGGCAATGTCGATGATGGGCCTGGGCGCGGAATGGAACAGAACAGAATGCGAAGTGGTGGATGGGATGGGAGACTGTGGCCCGAGGGCCAATGGCGAGATCTGTGATGAAATTGTTGGCTTCGATTTTGGCTAATTGCAGGAGTCCATTTGAAATGCCTACTTAGGGCTAATTGGTCCCCTCGGAAGCGCCGCCAAGAAATGTACAAACATTTCACGCTGTGCCTGTCATGGATGTTGTAATTGATGCTGCCGCCTCCAGGCTTCTTCGGATACTGTGTTCCCGGTCTCTGTCCCGGTCCCGGTCCAGGTTCTGGACTCTCGATGCTGGCTCTCCTGCTGCAACATTGTGTGCCATGTCAGGAGATGTCAACCCGCCAGCGATGGCGACTGAGACTGCGGCCACGATGCAATGTCCGACTCCGAGTCCAAGACCACGACTATGACTATGACGAGGACGATGACGATGACGATGACGACGAGGACGGCAAATCTAACAACTTTGATTGACTTGTGATTTGAAGGCGCGCCTAATTGAAGCGAGGCGGCTGCCGCAGAGAGAAACAGATTCTGGGACTGGGACTGGACCCTGCCGCTGGACTTTGGTCTGGGAGGGCACTGCACGAAAATACATAGTATGAAGGGATGATCACTTAAGAACCTCAGGATATTTATATTCTCCAGCAACTTGTAGCCCATTAACTTTACTCACTGTATATACCCGTTCGTAAAACCTTTTAAGTTTATTGTAATTTTTATTTTAACATGTACTCCCTGTACATTTTCTTCCAGTGCCTCCGGCTAGACAAGAGCTCCTTGTGTTGACTGCTCTGGTAAAATGTTCGTGAGAAATGTCATTAATACGAACGATGTGACTGCCTGGAGATGTGGATGTGAATGTTGCCATCCCATTCCCATTCCATCCTCCCAATCCCGCCCCCTGCTACTCCTTGGCCGCCGCCCTTTGCCACTCTATCCGCACCGCATTGTTGCACTTAATTAATGTGAGGATGAAGAGGCTCCTTCCGTCCGCATCCTCTGGCGGAACACGCCCTCGGCATGCACTGGACAAGACCTTGCCAGCATCGAGGAGCGCGGAGGAGCACTTGCCATATATGGGGTCAAGCCGTCAGAGGCAGAGGCAGAGGCGTCGTTGTGTCTTGCAGTGGGAATTGCTGGCGATAATAGTGGGACGTTTATCTATTCCAAACAGCAACGTCGGGCCGCTGCACCCAATCCCCGATATCGAACCAATTGCAATCTTAAAGGCGTTAACAAATTATTTGAAACATGCAGCGCCGCGTCGGCATCCAATAATCCTCCCCATGCTTAGATCTCGCTGCTCTGGAAGGGATCCCTATGCCGATACCGATACCGATTCCGAACCCGATCCCCCTGCCTTCGCCGCTCTGCGCTCCGAGCAGGCGTTAATAGGCATTGGTATGCCAATAATTTGCAATTATACTTAATTGTAATCGTCATCGTTGATGATGTCCATGTTCCTGTGTGTGGCAATTGAGAGTTGTTATTCGTTTTTGTTTTTGTTTTTCTTTTATTGAGATTGGCTTGCTCGGAGTCGTGTGTGTGTGTTTCGAGAGTGTGTATTGTGGTTGTGCTCGGGGCCATTGCTATATGTACAACATTTCGTGTTTGCTTAAGCGATCGCTTTACTTGGCTAAACAAATGGTTATTAAGCCTATTACTTACTGGTATATGAGTGCTCGCAGGGCTAAAACATCTGTATACATAATGCTGACAGGTCCAAGGGGACTGATCCCAATCCCTTTACTGTTTCTAGTTTTTGAAATGAATACATGACAACGTGATCTTTACATCGTGGCAAAGGTCTTAGGTATTTATGATCTGCAATTGCCTGTTAACACAATGTATACAAATGTCCAACGCCCGCTCTCGTGAGTTGCTTCAAAGGCAGAGCTGGGACAGAGTTTTATAGATAAGTTTAGATTCTTTAGATATGTTGTTTACTTTTAAATCACAAACCAAACATGATAACATTATGTAGGAATCGAAGCCAGCTGCTCTTGAACTTATTGCAATAAAATCGTGTCGCTAAATCTCGAGTGTGGAATATAACCAGTGTACACGGTCGATATCGCTTAACTAGGACTACTACACACCGCAGTTCTATTGCATCGTGGCGGGGAATATATCAGAATTCCCGTCCCGGGTCCAGGTCGAGTCTGATCCTTAACTAACTAGGTCGATGTGGCTTACACTAGATGCATAAGGCGCTTAGCAATTATGACAAAAATATTACACTATGTGAAATGATCGGGGAATATATCAATTCGCTTATTGCTGCTCCTTGGGAGCCGTAACTTAATGTTAGGTGAAAAAATACTCAGTTCCAGTGTTCTCGATGCTTGGTACTTCCTTCGCCTCCATCGCCATGTCCTGCTGAAGGACATCTGGCCAACTTAGTACAGGATGCCGGGATGAACGGCTCCGCTGCGCTGGAAGTACACATTCGGATTGCTGCTCAACGTGGGCTCCAGCGTCGTATAGAGATTCGTTTCGTCGGGTCGTATAAACATGCCTGGGAATTAATTAGTAAAATATATATAATTTATTTCAATATTTATTTGGGGTTTGGAATCTTTAGATGTTAGTAACTGGGTTTAATTTTGACTATAATATCGTTTGTATGCCAGGGCAGTTACACTTCCTTTTATAACCATCTAAACCAACCTACCCTCGCATACAAACGATATGTATTTGAGTTTTAAAATCTTTAGATGTTAGTAACTGGGTTTCATTTTGACTATAATATCGTTTGTATGCCAGAAAAGTTACACTTCCCTTTACAACCGCTAAAACCAACCTCCATGGCATAGAAACGATATGTATTTGGGTTTTAGGATCTTTAGATGTTAGTAAATAGTTTAAATTTTGACTATAACATTGTTTGAATGCCAGGGCAGTTACACTTTCTTTTACAACCGTTTAAACCAACCTCCCTGGCATAAAAACGATATAATTAATATCCCAAAAAAGGGGTTAATCACTATTACCAATAGTGTGTGCTTTACCTGGCGCATAGCGCAACGTTTTGGCCAATTGCGCCGCTTGTGTCATGGAGGTTAGCGAGTTGCCCAGCTGCTTAAGGGTCAGCGGCGTGAGTGTGGGCGGTGCGGCGTGCGCCTGCTGCTGTGGCGGCGGCTGCGGCGGCAGTGGTGGCAGTGGGGGCGGTGGTGCGGGTGGATAATAGCAGAACGGGTGCGGACTCAGGTGTGCTGGAAAGTAGTGATACATACGCGTATAGCTCGGCGGTGCGGCGGTGACCAGAGCAACCCGATCTGGTGGTCGACGATGGATACCAGGTCGGTGGATTGGAGGTGTGCGGGTGTGGATTCGGGTGCGGGTGTGGATTCGGGTGCGGGTGCGGGTGTGGTGGGAAGAGCCAGAGCCCAGAGCCGTGTGTAAAGTAACCAAACCATTAACAAAACCAGTCGTGACCCACACACACAGATTCGTAATATTATAGGATAAATATAAGTATATGTACAGTAATTATTGGTTTTTTGACAATAAATGTAAATTCATTTAAGTTTCGAAAAGGCACAAATACCGGAAACAAAACCAAAAGCGTCAACCGCAAATAAGTAAATGAAGAAAAAGGTTCCACATGATTGATGAATATAATAACCGAAATGGAGTTGAATAAAAAAATTATGTAATGTGTGCCGTGAGCGTGTCGAGAATTTTTTGATTATGTTTGACAAAGTTTCGGGGCGAAGACGGAGGAAATGTTACGATAAGAAGGTAGATAAGGGGGGATTAGGTAGATGAGGATGTGGTTGTCGTTGCATCGACGACAAAGCCCATGATGATGACGATGATGATGATGGGTTTTTTTTTTGGGGTTCGTTGTTGATGTTGTAGATGAATGTCGTGTTGGTTGTTGGCGGTTGTTTTTTGTTTGATGTGTGTACGAGTATGCATGACATGACAAATAAGAAGTAAACAAAATAAAATAAAATAATCATAAATATATGTATATATTTTGGATATTTTTTGTATGAGAGTGCAAGGCAGCTTAAAACAAAGTCTTAGCCATATGTTCATGGATAAATCAGCGGAGATGTCACAACTTCTGCCCAGGGCCAGTCATAACTAGCCCGAACCCCAGACCCGACCCAATCTTCAGCAGCAGATGTCCCAAATCCCTGGAAATTACCTTGCCATATTTCACACTTTTGCCGGCCAATTTATGGTTTACGGCGATCTTAATGATGTCAAACGATTTCATGTCAATGGGTTAGCTCTACACCCTCAAGCCATGGAGAAAGTCGTACGGCGGACTGTATTTAAGTCTGATTTCTGCTTAAAATCCCATTTGTGGTTGGGTATTGGGCAAAAACCCTAAGCGATTTTCATTGGCATCTTAATTGGTTTGTGTTGGATTTGCAAATAGTTCGTCTGTGAACTCATTTCCCCATTTCGCGGTGACCTTCATGGATCCCAAGGGGTTAATAAAACCGAACCGCTGAAACTCCCAGGGGTAAATCGTAAAAAGTCTGCGTTATTAACGCAGCTGCAATGCTAGACCAGAGTCTGTGCAATTTTCTCTCTTTCTTGTACGATTTAATAATAATAAAACCAGTTCAAGTTTATGCATATAGTTTTTGTTTTTGTGTTTTGGTTTTCTTAACTCCACAGAATCCAGTTTCCCTTTTAGATAAGAAGCCGGCCTTAATTGTTCGGCTATTTATAACTTTCATACACTTGTCATAATTAGCAGCCAGTTTGGGCCTGGACCCGAACCCGAACCCCAACCCATATCCATTTGTGGCCGGGCCAAAAGCCTAACAAATGTGAGCCAATCAGCCGGGCAGCTGGGGGTTATAACTCACGATTACTATTATTATTATTATATTTTCAACAGCTCCGGCGAGCCGCCAATGAAACGAGTGTGGCAAACTGTGTTAATGACACGAAAAACCGACGAAAAACAGAGTGTTGGAGAGAGAGGGAAAACGAGGCTGGAAAAGCGGTGGCATTGACGGTGGCGGTGTATCTGCTGCCGCGGGATCTGAACTCTTGACAGTGCTAAATGCAGCAGTTACACACATGCCATGCCATGCCAGCACAGCCCCAGCAGCCTTCTGGCCTCTTTTCCTGCTTTTCTAATTAACTCAGAACAAATACTGCAATTAAGCCCGCTTGTTCTTATGCGCCGCGACGCGACTTCTGTTCTGCTTCTCCTGCCGCGAATCTGGAATTATGTGTCAGAAAATGAAAATGCACGAGTGTCGGTGTATATCCCAGCTCTATCTGTATCTGTATCTGCATCTGTATCTGCATCTGCATCTGTATCTGAGCCTAGGCTTTGGCATTAAAGTAAAGAAACTAGTTTGCGCGAAACAGCCGCCAGCTGAAGCGTTAAATTTGGCTTAATTCCGTTTTGGCCGAGAATTTCTTTCGCTGTCAGCTCATTTGCCGATTTGGCCATTATGAATTATGTGCGCCAGCATTAAATAGTGGCTTTAACACCCGGCTCTCAAGCCTCGCTTGCATTTTCTAGCTGTCAGCCGCCAAACGAAACGAGACGAAATGTAACGAAAAACGCTAATTAAGTGCAAATATGTATGACCAGGCCCAAGAGCTCGGCCTCCATATGCGTGTTCCGCATTGCCTTGGTGTGGGTAACTGAGCATGTGTGAGTGTGAGTGCGAGTGTGTGGGGGCGGCCAGAGCCTGTGGAAATTCTGAGTTTCCATGGGGCTAGAGATGGCAGATCGGAGGAGTACGTGACTCTGAATCTTAATTGTCATAATCAGGCGGTAATTGTTAATATTCATCTATGGGAGAATATTTTCATGAATTTTATTATCATAAATTCCGGGGAGAAAGAAAGATTCTTGGGGCATAAAAAGTGAATCTGAAATGGGGGAATGTTTATTCATTTTTTAGGGGAATGAATAACTCTTGAATTTGAAATAAGAAAGAAACTGTGACTGAATTAGGGAATATAATTATTATTTCAAAGAAAAAGAAATAAAAACTATAAGACTCTTGGGCACCAAATGATTTTAAATTTATTTTAAATACTTTACAATTAATCATAAATATTCTGCACATTTTTCTGTGGCTTAGCATCTGCTTGGGAATCTTTTTAAGTTATAAAAACCTTTCATTTGCGCAGCAACTATTATTATTATTATCTCTCCAATTCTAAAACCAACTTAAGTTATGAGTTCCTGTGGCTATTAGAGATCTAGTATGTGGTATATGCCCGAAGCATGTTTTCCCGGCTGGTTTCAAAATTCTTTTTATAAATTATTCGCCATTTAAACTGTGGCAATTTATTCTTTCTTCATTATTTCCTCACTTTTAATTCACCTTTCCGTGTGTTCTGCTCGCCTCGGCCGTTTTTACTTTTCCTCACTTGCATTTAATTATTTCTGCCTCTTTCACCGGTTCGGGGGGGAAAATTCATTAAAATTGCCCATCTCTAGGGAGGAGAGGCACAGAGCCAGAGCCAGAGCCACGTTTTGCATTTTGCAGTTTGTCGGCTCGGAGTAGCCTCCCCTTGGCCTCCGCCCTCGGCCCCAGAGGCATCTGCTTCCTTACCCTTACGGAGCCCAGTATCTTCTATCTGGCTGTGGCAACAAGTTAAAGTTAAACCAACTGCCGCACGTTGACTGATTGCTACGTGCAGATTGTCATTGTTCGCCTTTGTTGTGCTGTTGTTTTTGTTTTCGTTTTTGTTGTTACTTTTTTTTTTGTTCTATCCACTCTCTGGTCTTTTTGCTGCTACATACTTTGCAGACTTGAGTAATTTCTTCGGCGAGCGTTGCTTTTTCCTATTTTCCTTATTGGCTGCAGCGCCAAAGGTTCTTGTTTCTGCCGTTGTCTGGGCTCTGCGAGAGTGAGTTGCCAGATGTTGTGATATCACGAAGCAGCATTATAACTAATTGGCCACGTTCGTTCTAAGCCAACTCCCCTCTCACTTCCCCAGACACACACTCTCGACTGGAGTTCATTGTCATGAACTGCGGCGCGGAGCTTTTCCCATTTCCCTCTCTCATTTCGAGGCGGAAGAAAAGCGTTTTTCACATGGCAGCCACTCTCGACTGGCAATTTGCATATTTCGGTTAAGGGCGTATGACCTTCAAATTGCTACAATTCAATTTACATTTAAGTTAAGTTGCGTAGAATTGCATAACAAGACCCTATTATGGGGCTGGGAACCAGGTATCATTATCTAGAATTAACTTTCTTTCGAGGAAGAAGACAAACCCCTTTGTGTAGATTTTTACGGAAACTTAGTTAGCTACCTAGATAAGCTATATAAATATTTATTTAACGAATACAATTTTATACTTCCACTTTATGGAAGCCTTAAACTGGGAAAGCTATAAGGAAAAATCATTAAAGAGCTAAGCCAAAAATACTGCCATCGTAAACTTAAAGCCCAAGAGTTTTGCCAGCTCGTAGGCCCAAAGTGGCCTATGATTTACCTCTGCCAAGCTCGACACTGAACTTATTTAAGACTTAACTTAAATCAATCATTCGCTTAGAGCTGAACCCTAGTGCACCTTTCCCCGATACTCCCATATTTTGCATCTCTGGGCGGCAACTGCAAGTGCTGTCGAAGAACACGAGTACCGTAAGGCGGTAAGAGCTCGTCGGGCTCTTGGCCAATTTAGCGTAATAATTTCAGCGTGCGAGCATGTGCAGTTGGCACACGGCTCATTGGCTCGCCTCGGAACCGATTTGAGCCCGGCTAAGAGCAGGCACTTGGTGGTAGCTGGGAGCTGGTAGCTGGTAACCGAGAGCCGAGTGCCTGAGTGGCGAGTACAGAGACCTGAGAGTTGGCTTTTCCGCTTTCGGTTTCATTGCCGCAATTCGGAACTGGTTATCGATTACGTTGCTGGCTGGCTGCTTCTAGGCAAAACTAAATATCATCGCTCCGGCGTCCAGCATCCAGCATCCAGCATCTGCGGCTGCTGTGGCTGTGGCTCTTATTGCAAACCGCTATAATTTTGTGGTAATATACAGTGACGCTCGTTTCAAGCACGTGCTGGCAGCGTTTACCCAACTCATATATTAAGTCCCATACACAGACGCTGGCCGCGGACTGAGGACCGAGGACCGCGGACTGTGGACTCGAGTTGGATACGATACTCAACAACACGTACTTCACAGATTTGTACATTACGCCATCGTCATCATCATGATCATCATCTTGGCCATTATCGTTGTCAAGTTTCCAGCGCCACAGCGCCGTTCTTTTGTTTTTGCTCTTTGGTTTTTCAATTTCAAGTTCGTTGCCTCAGTCTTTGGTTTTGGCTTCGGCTTGGAAGTGGTCTTAGAACAATTGAGGCTAATCGAATCTCTTTTATGTCATATTTTCGACAGCTGATGCTGGTCGAACCGTTTCAATGGCCGCCCGTGCCCCCAAGGCGAAGTTGGATCTCAAAACAAAGCCAGGCCAGGCCAGAACAGAGTTCTTATGATTGGAATTGTTGTTTGATGTTCCTTCTAAGATTGCTTTAAATTTGGGTCTAATAATTGACAGCTCAAACAATTGAACGTAGCAATTTGAGGCAAAATATTTAGTATTATCTTTTACAATATGTGTGCGCCACTTGAGATCGCAAAAGACCTACTAAGATAAGATTGTAAGAAATTACCATCGCTGTTACTTGTATTTTATAATTATTACTATTTCTAAGCCATTGAGCTTGTTAATTTAATTATTTATCAATAGGCAAGGTCATAATTTATTCATTGCCTGAAAAGTAAAAACAACAAACAAATGACTGAGGCAACGAACTCGCTGTTTTGTATTCTGCTTCCAGCCAGAAATCTAATACTTTCCAATTACCATTATACACCAAGTAATCCTTATAAAAGAATCATTAATTTATTCATTTTCCATAATATAAATGAGCTTTCTTTGGGCTAAGCCTCATTTGGCCAACTGGTTTATGACAATAAGCCAACCTTTTGGAAGTAGCCATCAATAACACGCGAAACCCCCGACCTCTCGGCTCTCAGCTCTCGGCCATCGGGCTAAGCTTCAAGTCCTCAAGTGTGCAGAAAATATATATATAAGAAATAAGAGATACAAAAACAGTCTCTGGACTGTTCACAGTTAAATGACTATGCGGCGGCCTCCCTGGGGCGGCTCTTTATTGACAAATCCCCATCGATCGATAAACATGCAAGACAAATAGACAAAAACTTCCGCACGGCTCTCGGGAGTGTAGCGACAAGCTTTAACCTTCCAAGGTCCGCTCCCATCTCGGATCTGGCATCTCGCATCTCGCATCTCGCATCGCGGATCTTGGATCGGCTGAATGATTGATTTTATGTATGTGCGCGCCTGGCATAAAGTCACTCAATAAAATTACAAAAAAATGCGTCGCCGCGCGGAGAACAAAGACCGCTGGCATCTGCCCAGATGCCCGGCCTGCCCAGATTGATGGGCCCGTCTTACTGACCAACTGGCCAAGTGGCAGCATGGCCAAGTCGAAGATGGGACACTCTGTCGACCGATAAGGTCAATGGATCGCTGGTCGCGGGTCCCCGCACAGATTCCAGTTGCAGTTCCAAACGGGCCCTTGGGGTTAGGGTATAATGATGATAAAATCACGCAGCGGCAGCGGCAGCAGCAGCAGCACAACGGAAGTATGTGCTCGTATCTATTTTTGTGACTCTGCCTGTCATCGCTCGGCTCGTTGTCGACAGCTGCCCGGAGCTGTTACAACAATGAGACTTCAATTAAAGCAGGCCGAGGTAACCTTGAACTCTCGTCTCGAGCGGTTTGCGCGCGTTCAATCAACGGCAACGGGCTGCTCATATCGCTGCCGTGGACCACGACATCCTTTTGGCCACAGCCAAAGCCACATTCACATCCAACGAAGCCGAGCCCCAAGAGAGGCTGAAGCTGCAGCTGAAGCTGTCAATCTGCGTTCATTCCTCGCCTGCGACTTTGACTTCGCGGCGGCGGCAATCATCGAAAGATGCTGGCCTCTCGGACTTGGACCCTTCCCTCCGCTATGCTGGCTACCTATCCCGATCCCGGTCTCGAACTCAATCCATTCCGATCTCGATCCCGATCGAGAGCCCTGCCCCTGGCCGCATTTGGGGCCGGCTCATTCCTCGGCGTCAACGCCGTTAGCTGTCGTTTAGTTTATTGTTGCAAATTGCTCAGTGAATTATGTGCCGAACTGCTTACTGCCAACGACCACACACGCATGTGCTTTGTGTGTTTGTGTTGCTCATTTGAAGGCTTGGCAGGAAATTTGATATAATGGATTTATTCGCTAAATCTTTCAATATTTTCTGCATTGTCAGTCTCCTGTTTTTTCTTGAAGCACATAAATTTATGATTTATTATGATTTTGGTTCAAGTGCCTGGCTTTTGCATTGAGATATTTAAGTGGAAACGGAAATTGACACTGCTGTAGCATAAGGTTTGTTCTTGGCAAATGATTTCAAAACAAGTTCAAACCACTTAATTAATTTTCTTTAAAAATTATGAAGATACAAGTTTGTTTCCTAAGTCTTTGTTGGCGAATAGCTAATCTATTATTTAATTACTAAGATGGATATTGATTTCTTGTATAAATAATACTTCAAGAACCATGAAAACGATTTACTTAGTGCGAATACCTTTCTTAAATGGAAATAATGATTAACTGACTTTTTTGTAATTTTCTGCTGAATCAGACTGACTGCAAATAAAAAAGCGTTTCTGTACGAGTGATCGAGAATAGATTCCATCTCGTCTTAGTGGCAAGACATCCCGTGATTTGCCTCTCCTTAAGCTGTCAACTGCCCGGCCGGATCAAGTTCGTTGCCCAAGTCATTTGCTCTTCAATCGAGAGAGTAAGAAGGAAAAAAAAAAGGGAAATACTTTTGATTTTGCTCTTGCCTCACACTGCCTTATGTAAATTTTTAGCTGCTGCCCACATGCAGCTCCAGTTTTTTCTTTCTTTGCCCTTAATCAAGCTGGAACCCTTGCTGTCGCAGTCGCTGCCTTTGGCTCACTTCACTCAGCGGCAGCCTCAGCCTCAGCCACAGCCTCAGCCTGGGCCTGGAGTCGAAGAGTCAGCGAGACAACTACACAACCCACACACATGTTCGGGGATCGGATCGGATTGGATCGGATCGGATCGGATCGGGTTTGGTTATGGAGTCTGGAGTATGGGCATGGGTCTGGGTACGATAATGGCAGCGATTGCAGCTCTCGGTTGATGTTTGCTCCGTTTGCTTGTTAAGCTCTGTGCCAACTTTGATTTCGTTGTACTTTGTGTGTCTCCAGACATTTGTCTTTTGCTCTTAAGGTTCCTGCCTGCCGCTGTTGCTCTTTTCTTGGCTTGCCTTGTTTTGTTTTTATTTTCAGTTTTCCTCAAGTTTTTTTCTTTCTGTTGCTGTTACCCCTCAAATGCACTTTCAATTGCAGACAGTTTGACGTATATATGTGTAGACCAGAGCCAGGGCACTATATCTCTCATTTATCTATCTATATGCGAACCTACCTATATTTCGTCTGTCGCTGGCTTTCTTTCAAGCGAAGACCGAGTCGGAATTGGAAGTGGAATTGGAATTGGAACTGAAATCGGAATCTGAGGCCCAGTCTCGGCCCGGGCTGCCCACAGGCACTTTGGCTTGTGGGCCGTCGCAGCTCCAGCGCCAGATTCGGCTGCAGCTCCAGCTTTGGCTTGGTTTCAGCTGCACCTCGGCTTTGGATCTGTCTGCCTTTGCCTGGGCCTTTGCCTTTGCCTTTGGCTTTGGCTGTGCCTTCCTGCGTGGCTCACATACTGAGTCGGATTTGGAGTCGTCGTCAAGTAGCTGCCATGTAAAACGCTTCCTACTTGGGCCCAGGGGCGCATTGTTATAATTTGGTAAATTATTGCAACGCTTATACCCTAGTCCAGGCATCGTCTAGAATTTGGAATGAGCTGCAAACAGGGTTTTATTCCAGGAATTTAATGGAATTCTACTAAAAAGTCTTACCTACTTTAAAGTGCAAACTGTAAATATCATTTAAACTCTAAGACACAGTTATGTACTTGTTTTCCTACTTTTCCAATTACCCATATTTATAATAAAAGAAAAATAAGGTAATTACCTATTACCCAATTGCTCAACAACACTTTTCACAGAGCATTTCTGCTTCGTTTTCCACCTGAATTACCCTGACTTTTCCTGTCCCATTTCCATTTGCTATGCTTTTTGTGCTGGCTGCAATCATAAGTTTTTGATGTATTTACTTTAATTAAATTACGTAAAGTGTTACATGGCTCAGCACGCACATTTCGGAGCAGCCCTCCGGACTGGGGGCCCCTCGCTGCCCCGGATCCCCGGCTCCCCCCACACATATCTTTCCACTTTGCCACACACATAAACAACTCGACTTTTGCTTTCATTAGAAAGCTGAAATGGTTAAAAGCCTTTTATGGCTCGTTATTGTCTAGAAAGAAAAACAAAAACTAATAATCATAATAAATAAAAATTCAGAAAATATTGTTTTTTTCTGTTTATGTCAGGCAGTTCGTAAATTGCCAAAAATTGCACAGACAGCTGGCTTTGTTTATTTGTTATTTTTGCGTTTTGTCGGCCTTTGTGGGCTTTGGCTTTGACTCGTTTCACTTGCTCTTCGGATGGTTTGAGGCCGGGTCGTGACCGTTTCCACATCGACACCGACAATGACACTTAACACCGCCTAATGGGCAGATGTGAAATTTCAAATAATAAATTTCGTAGCTGTTGATGGCTTTATTTGCATCGTTAGAAATGATTAAAGCCGCGGCAGCGACAGCAGTGGCAAAAATTTAATCAAAAGACTTAAGCCACGAACTTGGGGCGTTCTCACAACGAAAACGAAAGCCGAGAAGAGTGTGGCAGCCAGAAGCAGATAAAGACAGACAGAGATATAACTGGAGAGATAGACGGACAGATCGCCGCATGTGTGCTCTTTTTACACTTGGCTTACACGGCGTCGGGAAAATTAATATGCCAAACAATTACACGGCCTGGCAAAACAATTTTAAGCCCAGTTAATGCCGCACAGTGGTTGGGAATTACGCAAATTCAGCGCGAAAAATGTGCCACAATTGCCGGCAAGAAATGAAAGCGAACAAATTTGCATACAAACAAATGAAGCGAAGCCAACTGAAAATTGCCATCCATACTAATTGGCAAAGAAATGCAAATGCAAAAGCAATGCGAAATGAAAATAATTGCAGGGGGGATCGGCTTGGAACTAAACTAAAAATGCCTGGAGATCAATGTGTAATTATTTCGTGAAATGCCATATGATCAACTAGAAATAACCCTCCAGTATATTTCTTTTTTATTAAACCATTAACTACTTTACAGAGGCTAATCTCCCATTTCAGTTTAAACTCAACGTAATGTTGCGAAAGTATTTAAGCAAATAATCGTACTACAACCTATAATTTTCCAATTGTCATTTCAACCACTGTACCTTGGCTACCGTCTGCTGGAGCTGAAGCTAGAGCTAGAGCTTGAGCTTGAGCTGGAGCTGGAGCTGCCTTTGAAAGTTAAGACTTTTGCTTTTTCTCTTCCCCGGCTTTGTGACTGCTTTTAGAAAGAGCGAACGTATGGATAAACAAAAGTTCAAGAGGTTGCCTGCACATGAGGCAAGAAAGAAAAGAAAGTTATTACAAAATTACCAGAGACGACTGACAGCTGACAAGGGCCAGTGGAGGGTAGGGGCAGGTAGGAATGGAATGGAATTGTTTCCATCTCCATGAGTCGCTCCCGGCAGAAATTGTGACAAATCGTAAATGTATTATAAGTACATAAGTAGTAATGGGTCAGAGCGGGACTTACCACCTCCGTTGTTGGCACTGGAGCAGTGCTTGGAGCTGAGTCCTTGGCCCGTGTTCGAGGCCGAGTTGGGCAGCCCGCAGCCGCTCATCACGCCGTACTTGATGGGTTTAAAGTGGAAGAAGGACGGCGAGTAGCCGGATCCGGCGCGGCTCAGCGAGCTGAATTGCTCCTCGCGGTCCTCCACGTACAGGCCCTCCTTGCCCATGGCCGCCAGCTGCCTGCCCTTGGGCATGAACATCACCAGGAAGACGGTGGCCGAGGTGGCCACCAGACCGAAGGCGATGCAGGCATCCTTGTGCCGCTCGGCCACCGCCAGGCCGCACAGCATCCAGCCCAGCCAGATGGGAATGGCTCCGCCGATGGCCAGGCCAATGTAGGTGGCCTCCCGATAGTTGTCACGTATGCCGCGCGACTTGATGGCCAGCACGGCAATGAAGACGATCAGGAAGACGATGTAGATCAGCGAGAAGAGCAGCTCCGAGAACTGGGTCTTGCACAGCGGGATCAGCACCGTGCTGACCGCCGCTATCCGGGTATAGATCTCCGGAGTCCCGTCCAGCGTTGTGTAGGATGTGGGATAGAACAGCGCCGAGTAGTTGGTCTGCGAGGCCACCGTAGTGCTGAGGAATCCGCTGCCCATTACGGGCACACTGGTGGTGTACACCTCAGGCGGCTGGGTGAGCAGCCACTGGCCACCGATGGCCACCTGGATGAGCAGCGCGAAAAGCAGCAGGAGTCCTTGGTACGGAGCCGGCAGGTAGACTCCCCCGTTCAGGCTGATCAGGAAGACGCACTTGACCAGGAGGGCGGCAAAGACCAGAGCGTAGGCCACGCCCACGCCAAAGCGAATCGCTCCGCAGCTGAGCAGCGTGGGCTGGGCAGTGATGATCGCTCCCAAGCTGGCGCAGGCGAAGAGCCCCAGGAGCAGCATCTGGCCAAGGAAGAGGTGGCGCCGCGACGGCGACGTGCGCCAGGCCTTGAAGAGCACGAAGATCTCGAAGGCGCCCATCATCAGCATGGTGAGGGTGGCCAGGACGAGCACCGGCACCACCCACGGCTCCTTGCGCAGCCCGGCGAAGGGCAGATGCGTGGACACCACGCTGGGAGGTGTGCTATTGAAGCTGCTGCTGCTGCTGCCCCCCGGAGGCACTCTGCCCGAGGAGCTGGTCCCCGCTGATCTCGCCCTGGCTCCCACACTCCGTGTGGGCGTGGCCGGAGTGGTGGAGCTGCTGCTGCTGATGGGTTTGCTGGACGAGAGCGTGGGCACCACAAAGAATTCCGTGGACATTTCCAGTCGGGCGGCACTCGACACATTGCCGCCCGGGAAGTTGAGATCCAATTGTTTGGCTGAACGCTGTGATGGAGGTGGTGCAGGAGTTGTACTCGTGGTTGTGGTACTTGTACTCGTACTGGTGCTGGTGGTGGTGGTTGTGGTGGTGCTGGCATTCCTGCTGCTCGGCTTGAGCACCTGGTAGGCGTTGCGATCCGACTCCTGGTTGGTCACCAGGCGCACTCGCCGCCAAATGTTGTTCCCGTTGACGCTGAGGCTGCGCGACGCCGGCGTGGTGGCGATCAGCTGCAGGACCAGCAGCAGGATCACCAGCAGGTGGCGTCTTCCAGCCATTGGTTGGAGTGCACCCTTAGCCCTTCGCGACCCTTAACCCTTAACCCTTGACGCGCTCAGATGAGGCGCATCTCTCACAAATCGCACGCGCACAAAATCAACAAACACGCGTCGCGATCGATTCTTGGTTTATTTAGCGAAACTCCTTCTTTCTTCGGTCTCGATTCTTGACTCTGGATTCTCGTCTCTCGGCTCTCAATTATCCGCTTGCCTCTACTCGATTCTCGATTCTCGCGCTGAGACGTCCGCTCACTCCGATCGACCAACTGCGACTGGCCGGCGAGCTCTGCAAGTCGCACTTTGGTGCCGCTTTGTCGTTTGAGACAAGTTTGAAGGCGAACAGTGGTTCGTTTGTATATTTCGTTGGAAAATAAATCATTTGCGAACCAAGTAGGATAATCGAGTAATTTAAATGACATATGATGGATAAGTGTTTAGCCTACATAATTAAAAAGTTGCTACGCTTTTTGAACGATTGTTTATGGCTTCTCTAAGTTCATATTCATGAATATTATAAAAAGAAAACCCCTGTTGTTTTTCAATGAAAACTACTTATACTTTTAAATGAACTAAAATCTGATTTTATTGTAATTTTGTGTTTGCAATATTTTTAACATTTCATATAATATGAGTGAAATGCGAAAATATTTACTCTTGCAACGCCGTTAGTTCTAGAGGCCCCATAGTGCGTTGGCCAAGTCGAACTAGCAACACACTTGTTCGAGTTCGATGTGCGTTTGCTAACTTGGCTTAAAAAGCAGAGCATTTGGTAATTCTAATAACGGTAAATTGAGCTCTGCTTAAAGATTTATTTGTTGGGAAATTTAAATAAAACAAGAAAAGAAGCTAAGTTCGGGAAACCGGAATTTCTATACCCTTGCATCATGAAAATCGATCATAACTCAGCAAAAAATGGTTTAATTTCAATTCGGAAAGCAATTCTATGCCAATTTTTATTGGTTTAATAAATCTGTTTACTGAATTCACGTTTTAAAACAATTAAAAATTTTGGCAATTTTTGACAATTTTAATGATGTAACCCCTTACATTTTTTTGAAAAAATTTACCAAAATTTTATTTCTTTCAAACATAGCCAGAAAGATTCTCCTGTTGATGCTGATCAAGAATATATATTATTTATAGGGTCGGAAATGACTCCTTCACTGAATGACTCCTCTGACTGAAATAATAATAATATAAAATAGTTAAAATCAGTTGCATTTCAATAATTATCCTGAGGCTTAATTTGTTGGTAATAAAATATTTGAAGCATTTATTAAATAGGGAGTCATTTAAAGATACATAAAATATTTAAATTAATTCGAAATCTCCGTTTTTTATGTGCCTTTAGAATTATACATATTAGTTTCTATTTAATTTAAATCTGAAAATAGTTCAGTTAAATTTCTTAAATAGAAAGATATGTTTACTGGTAAATCAAATTAAATATATATGCTGCGAAATCATACATATTTCCAATGAACATCTTTTAAATATATTTAGTATACTATAAATATATTTAGAATATTTTTCCCTCCAATTTTCCGATTTGCAGGCAATTCCAGTTCAGCTTTCGGCTTCCATATCCACATGCACTCCACATCCGCGACACGGAGAACACTTTCATTCGTTCTGCATACTCGTGTGTGGGGCTGGGGATAGCGATACCAATATCGCTTTATGGCCGATTCTGCTCGAGTTGGCCTGGCCTGGTGTGGCCCCTCAGGAAAGTGCTGCCAGCCATTAGCCAAGCGCTTTTGCGGTCGCTTTCAGAGCCACTCTCTTCGCAAACGGCGCAACAAAAGGCGAAAATAGCTAACTCTGCGCACAAAAGGCGATTGTAAATCAAAAGAGCGCTAATGATATATCGATATACCGAGTGTTGAGGTGGGAAAGGCAATATGTTAGCAACGGCAATAGGAACTCTGCAGCGCTCTGATTCCTTAAGCATTATTGTATCATTGTGTCTGCTGGGTGCGCGCTTTCGGCGAAAACCACAGTTAGAATTAAGCCCAGTTTAGATCGCCGAATGAGTGGGCAAAAAGGCTTAACAAACGGCTTGCATAATAAAGTTCTTATTGTGCTATGTTTGTTTGAAAGTCACACATAATCTCTAGAGATTATTGAGAGGAAAACTAAAGATAACAGTCTGGCAAGATGTTATTTATAATAATCTTAATT